>JABUQX010010695.1:5000-12500 GCA_015478945.1 Trachelipus rathkii
TAAAGAACATTTTGGAAGAGGATGACATGGGGACTTAACAAGGGAATAGGAAGCTCTTCTGGAAAGATGCGCGAAGGTTAGAATTGAGAGTAAGGGGAATCTTCATTAAATAATGAATAGGGATGGTGCTTTTGTAACTGAGGAAATGGATGTCAAGTGGATGTGGAAAGAACACTACGAAAATCTGCATAGAAATTTTGGCAGTAATGAAGAGGTAAATGAGTGATATATATATATATATATATGTTAGTATATATATATATATTAATAGTAGTATATATATATAGTAGATATATATATTATGATATATACTATATATATAATAAGTATAGATATATATATATAATATTAAATATATATATGTAGTTATATTATATATATATATACATATATATATATATATATATTATTATATATATAGCATAGATATATGTATTATATCATAGGTAATATATTAATATATATTATATGATAGTAGTAAGTATATTGTAGTATATATAATATTATATATGGATATATATTTATATATATATAATTATATAATATATAATAATATATATATCGATATTATATGGAATATATTAATTTATATTATATATATATATATAGTAGTGCAGATGTTTGGGACATGATGATCAGTATTACTATAGGTAGCCATATAGGTTAGACGTATATAGTGATATATATATAGTATATATATAATATATTATAGCACATAGAGATATTATATATATATATTTATAGTATATATATCATATATATATATATATATTAATATATTAACTATATTATATATATATATAATTTATTATATAGTAATATATATACTATAATATTATATATTTATATATATACTGATTATGTATAGGCTAGTAATAGTAGATTGAGGGTAGATAGTTATGATAGTATAAGTATACTACAGAGGTACCTATGTAGTAAGTATAAGTTAGTAATATATCATATATATAGTATATATATATGATATATATATATATATATATATATATAGTACTCATATATATATATATATATTATATAATATATATATAATATATATAATTATATATATATATAGCTATATACTGTATATATATATAATTATATATATATATAGTATATATATATTATAACGGTATATATATATAATATATACTATATATATATATATATATGTATATATATTGATATATATATATATATTATATATATTATATGATATTATATATATACTAGGTAAAAGTCAAGTCTTTCGTCTGAGCTTCCGAGATATTCGAATATATGATATTGGGATATATCGATATAATTCGATATTATATATATATATATATATTATGTAGTTATATAGTATATATATATATATATAATATAATGGTTATATATAGTATATATTTATATTTATATATATATATATATAATATATATATAGTAATATATATATATATATAGTATAATAGATATATATATAGTATGTATAGTATATATATATATATATAATATATATATCTATATATATATTATATAGATTATATATATCTATAGTATATTATTATATAGTATATTATCTATGTATATATTATATGTATTAATATAGTACTTTATATATATATATTTATATAGTATATTAGTATATTAGTATATAGTATATATCATATATATATATATGATATATATATATATATATATAATAATATTATCATATATATGATATGAATTATTTAATGATGAGTGGATAATATATTATAATATATAATTAATATAATTATATATATAAATATATAATATATTACTATATAATATATTATATATATATATATATAGTATATATATATTGATATATATAATATAATATAGTATATAATATATATTATATCATGATATATATATATATATATGGTTCAGTGTCTAAAGCTGACATTATGTAACTAGAGATCGGCAGCACCTACAGTAAAAACAAATTATATATTTGGAATCAGCGGAAATTTTAAGGTGGGGTTTAGATGTCCATATATTGTATATTTAATTTTTTTTTTTAACTAATGTGTACCCCAAGGGAGACCGCCCGATGGCAGGAGTCGGGGTGTCTCGGCCTCCGGGGAACACAGGTAGGTCTTTTCCCCCTCCGTGGAAGGGTCTCCGAACCCCGCTCTTGGTTATATTTGGGTGTCGCGGGTTCTTCCGCCCTCCACTATACGTGGTATGGAATACGTTCCCGCCCTTCGCATCAGAGTGTCCGCGCGTTGCGGCTCTCGACCGCTTGCTTAATGGACATTGAGATGATTATTATATATAGCTATCTATATATGGTAAAACTTAAGTTTCTTTCTGACCTTTCGATTTCGATATATCGAAATATATATCGATACCGCGATATCCTACTGACATCGATATAATATATGAATATATTAGTACTATACTATATATATATATATAGTATTAGTATATATATATATATAGTACTATATATATATATATATATAGTACTATATATAGTATACTATATATATATATGATAATATATATATGTCAGCCTCTAGAAGAGCCATCAATCCATATCTCAAAACTACAACAGCTACCGGGAAAAGGAATACATTCTGGAATGCTGGTACAATTTTAGTGCGGAAAATGTAAAAAAAAATATTGTTAATAATTTAGTAATATGAGTAGAAAGCCCTAATTTAGAGACTTTTTTATACGTTACTCTTTAAAATAAATAGACTTTCTATAATATTTGTTGTTTTTTTTTAAACTAAAGAATACCCAGCGAAGGGTAGAGGCCGCACCCTGAGTTTCGGCTCTAAGAGTCGTGTGGCTCATCGGACGCAGTATCCGGGGAACTACGGCGGTTGGAACAGTTTTGCGCCCCTCCGGGGAGGGTCTTACGGAACCCGCCGCTCTTTGGGTATATGCTGAGTGTCATAGCTGCGGCGTTCCTGCCGCCTCCCTACGGGGTATGAAAGACGTCCCTGTGTTGATCGCCGTCGGCTCGAGCCCCCTAAAATTGAAGTTCTAATACCTTTACAAATAATATTATATATAAAACTATTCCCCGCCGGCCTCGGCTCCCCCCTCCCAAAAAAAAAACAGCAATTTTTATGATTTTTTTTATTTATTTTATTTTGTTTACATTCTGGCTAACCAAAATTAGGCAAGGATTCCAAAAATGGTAATTCCTTTTCAGTGTATGCTATTGTATGTTTTGCAGATTATGGCACTGTGGGTTTCTTCTAGAGGCTTGCCATGATAGAGTAGTCTGATACATTGAAGCACAATTTAATTTTAAATCCAATCTATACTGTTGGCTTACTGCTGGTGACATCTTAAAGTAGGTTAGCTACCTGTTGCTTGAAACTGTTCGTGTATGTAAACAAGAAATACATAATTAAGGGCATCATGTAATAACTCTAATAAATTTGAAAAAATATTTGGAGAAACAGTATAGCTCCTTCGAGCCAGCAATATTTCTAGTACAAGTAAAAATTAAAACTTTTCTCCTAACTTTGGTAATATTCACATTCTTTGTGACCCTATTCTTAACAGACCTTTTTTTATCTAGTATCAAACTAAAATGTTGCAGCAATGCTAACAGTATAATCATTCTCACAAATTTGAGAATCAATCCTTCAAATTCGATAATTTTCAGAAAAGATTGGAAGCAAAAAATACCCGGCAACTCCACTAAACACAGTAAACGAAGGAGTTAATGACCTTATAATTCTATGGATATTTTATGTATTTGGAAGGTTCCAATAATACTCAATCAATAAATTCATATTTTATATAATAATATATATTATATATCTACTTCATATATATATATATATATACATAGTATATAATATATATACTATATATTATATATTATACTATATATATATATATTATTAGTTATATATAGACTATATAGTTCTATGAATGAATTTAGATTCCTGCGTATCTTGGCAATAATCGATACCATATACTCGAAATCGATTTTAAAACTTATAATAGTCGATAGGATCAGAAAGAAACTAAGTGAGTACCATTATACTATATATTACTATACGTATATATATATATATATATATATAGCTATATATATATATATTATTATATATATATATATGATAATATATATATATATTAGTACTATATCTATATTGATAATAGTATATATATATAGTAGTATATATATATATATAATATATATATATATGAATATATCAGGATCTGAGTTAGTATATATATTTATAATAATATAATATATAATATATATTTATATTATTATATATATATATATATATATTATATTATTATATATATAGTAGTATATATATATATATATTAGTTATATTATATACTACTATGTATAGTATATAGATATTATATTATAATATATATATAATCTAAATAGTGGTCCGACGAATAAAGAAAATTAAAAACCCCTCCTTAAATTTTTCCGCTGATTCCAAATATAATATTTGTTTAACTGTAGGTGCTGCCGTTGCTCCGTACGTACATGTTTGTCCAGCTTTAGAGCACTCTGATCATTATATATATATATCATAGTATTATATGATGATGACTATATATATATATATATAGTACCTGGAGAGTATATATATATATATTATATATTATAATATAATATTATATATATATATATATGGATATAGTGAAGTATAATATGTACTGGAGTGGATATTAGGTATTATATCACGTATATATATTATATATATATATTAGTATTATAATATAGTAATGTTACCTAAAATTTAATAATTTGTAAAATATAACAAGACACTTAAGGTTATATTCGTTGACGAATTCTAAATATTATCTTACCTAACAATATTTACCAATCACTTATGTATGGCCACCGGTTTTCTTTATGAAACGAAGTTTTTAGGAATTTATTGACTATATGGGAAATCTTTAATAATTTTAAATTAATTTCAAAATGTTGGTAAAACGCTTATAAAGTTGATTATAAATATGTATTAAATGACATAAATTAATATTAAAAATCTAAATAAATAATAAATCGTTAAATTTAAGTTTGCACGAGCACTAGCGAAGGTCGAGGACTTACTCGCTATAGTCCAAATCCGAAATAAGAGGCTTTTTTGTTTTTAGACATCTGGATATTTCCAAGTAGGTTTTGGGTATACGATCACCGATGATAAATTTTTCGCATAAATTCGGATGGATTTCAATATATATGATTTTACTCAGACGTGAAAGGATCTGAATTAAGCCATAGTATATTGATGATATATATATATATATATATATATATATATTAATATATATATATATATTAGTATATATATATATATATATATATATATATAATATATATTATATATATATAATTATATATATATTATATATATATAATATACAATTATATATAGTATAAAATATATATTATATATATATATGATATATATATATATACTATATTATATTATAATATATATATATATATATAGTATACTATAACTATATATATTATATATATGTATATAGTATATATTATATATATATATATATATTTATATATATATATATAGTAGGCTATATTTATATAATCATATTATATATATATATATATATATATTATATAATATAATATGAGAGTAGTGGATAGGTCACTCTCACTATTGTTAGTTTAAATATATATAGTATTATATATATACACTTATAATTATTGTACTTATTATTGTGGAGTCAACTACGAGAGCACCTTAGATGGGAATATATGGAATAGTTATATATTTGTATGTACTATATAAATTATTTATATATGATATATATATAAATATATATTTACTATCACTCACTACTCACTATATATTTTAATATATATATATACTATTAGTATCATTCTACTACTTATATATATATATTATATATTTTATATTATTATATATATTATATATATATATACTCATTATAACTATATATATATATATATATAAGTATATATAGGTGTTATATATATGATAGTATATATATATATATGTAAACGAATCAAGATTTTCTCTTGCTAGGAGCAAGTGTGAGAATCTGAATTTGATTTCCATGATTTGAAATCATTAACTTTGCCTACACATTATAAATTGAGAACAAACATTTTAAACTACTAAATTTCTTGATACTCCGCGTCAATAGCACGTATCAACTTATGTCATTATTTTTACAGATTTTTCATTTTATTAGAAAATCAGGCTACTGAAAAAATACATCATATATTTTCCAAAAGCAATGATCTTACTTAATAAAGGTAAATATTGAACCAATTCTTAAACTATTCTACCAAATTCATCAATGGCAGCAGTGTTTAGTAAGCACAGTAAATAGTTTCAATAAAATGACATAGTTTGCCAGTAAGCGATCTCTCATATTAAGCAATTAGATTATCTTTTCAAAATATGCACTACCATTTAGTCCATCAAGCTTCCATATAAATTTGCACAGTTTCTCAGGACACCAGTAACCAGTTCAACAAACGCATATATAAATAGTTGGCAAAAATAGAAATAACAAACTTAATTTTTTCGAACATTAACATTAAATTTCTGCATTTTCCAATTTCAAGCACCGATGAAATTATTTCAAGCTTTCACACTAAAAATTTATTTTTAAATTACCTACTAGTATCACAGCAGTAATAATTTTCTTAGCATTATTTAATGCATTCTAACGTATGATCCAAGATGACTACTCCCTTGGCCGCTACGTCTCCGAAAGAGAGATGCCGCCAGTTCGTTCCACGCAGTAACTGGAGAATTCTTGTCTTTGATCATAATCTCGGAACCCTAGTCAAAACGTCCGAACGAGCCACCGTCCTCCCATGAGCGCACAGACGTTTGAAGGCATCCTCGGATCCTTCTCTGATTTCAAACTGACGGTTTTATCGTCCCCATATTGGTGCCTATAACGTCAATAATCAACGTTACTTTTACAAAATTAACACTATAAAGATCAATAAATAAATAAAACAACCTCACTTACCCGTCTCCACGGGATCCTTAATTCATGATGACTTCTTACACCGCTCTATCCATCCTATCCGTCAACTTAAATCCTTCCGTCTTCTTTCTATTTCTGCGGTAACTAACTACTTGAATTATTTTCAGCCTTACCTTGTCTTCCTTCCCACTCGGTTGGCTGTTCTTTTCTTTTTTTTCTTCTTCTTCCTTTCACTTCACCAGTCTATTACATATCTCCCCCTTTAAGTCTGTAAAACAGACTTCACAAAAAAAATCATCAATTAAAGAAAAAAAAATAGCCGTAACAAAAAAAAAAAAAAAATTTCATCCCTCTCTCCACATAAAAAATAAGCAAGGGTTCGTCCGGACTTTACGCACCACCAGTGTAAACGAATCAAGGTTTTCTCTTCGATGATGAGGTCTAGTGAGAAGCAGAATTGGATTTTCTACTTAAAACTTTAATAATACCTTACACATTATAAATTGAGAACAAACATTTTAAACTACTAAATTTCTTGAAACTTAC
>JABUQX010010695.1:17500-22500 GCA_015478945.1 Trachelipus rathkii
GAGAGCTGTAGAAATCCATTTTTCAGCAAAAATTCGAATAATCTTTTAATTCATATTCCACAAAAAAGAACACAAAAAGATTTAACGGCCTTAGCCCCTTCAGAGATTTCAAAAATTTTTTGGTGTTTTCCTATTTTATCATATAGATTTTTTCATTTGAAAGGTTCAATAATGCTCATAAATTCATATATCCATGTAAATCAAATCTCGTTTGATTACCAAATAGGTTTTCATCGATATTTGTAAGTTAAAGATGTCGATAAAATTCGACTGTGAGGTCAGAAAGAATTTTACAGTTTAATTCCATATATATATATATATATATAGTATAGTATATATATATGCAGTATATATATATATATATAATATATAATATATATATACTATATATATATTATATATATACGTATATATATATATAGTAGTATAGGTTATATATATATATATATTTAGGTCAATGTACAGGACCTACCACGGCTCACAAAGAAGCTGCCATATTGAGTTGAGAATATCAACATAATGGGTGGGTCCTGGTATGTCCAAATTTGAATGTCAATGAAAATTTGAAAATTTGAATGAAGAAATGAATATTCAGTCAAGAAATAAATAAAATTAAATAATATCCTTCCATAATAAATAATCTATATATTGCATAACAAAATCATATGTTGTAAAGAATATTCGCTTCTTGGAGATACAAGAAAATAGAGTTACTGCTAAAGTGGGGGAATTCAGCTAAGATTTGCCACAATCTTTTGAAAATTTATATGGACCACCAGGTAGGAAATGACGACGGCGAATAGAGTCCAGTTGGGGACAATCAATGAAGATATGTTTAGCAGATTGAGAGGTATGGTAACGGCAAAATTTGCAAATGATAGGAGGGTCCTTTGACATATATTGACTGTGAGGTATATTGGTGGAGTCAATAAGGAGGCGTGCAAGTATCACGTCGTGTAAACTCTTTAGTCTGTTGGAGGAAGACCACTCACTGATGCTGGGCTTTATATTTCTAAGTTTCACTCCCGCTGATCATTCTTCAAGCACCTTTGCCAATAAGATCGAAAGCTTTGTCGGTGAGCTGTTTATTAATCAATTGATGGGGGGCGACCTTGTCATATGGCATCTGGGAGGTTCCTGGAACAGTATCGAAGAGATAAGGCTGCGATTTTGGCCTCCCTAACGTCGATTTCTTTGCCAGTTACTCCTACATACAACATAAAATGATTTGTTTCTTATGGGAGTAGACAGCCGAAGAAAATGTGCGACGGATACCATTGTGTTTCTAGAATAAAGATTTTTAAGCGTTGAAGGGCGCTGAACGAATCTGAATAAACAACATAAGAGTGTTCCTGGTTAAGGAATAGAATTCGAGAAAGGGCAATCATTATAGTCATTAATTATATCATAAAAATTGAAGCATGGAGGGAGAGGGAAAGAAGGGGTTGCGGTCAGGAAAGACAGCA
Source organism: Trachelipus rathkii (assembly GCA_015478945.1). Lineage (NCBI taxonomy): Eukaryota > Metazoa > Arthropoda > Malacostraca > Isopoda > Trachelipodidae > Trachelipus > Trachelipus rathkii. Next base: position 18,967 of record JABUQX010010695.1, read on the forward strand.
GATATACCCACACTGACCTATGTTTAGAACTATCAGTGTATACTTTAGTAAATTCAACGTGAACTACGGAATGGGACAAAAATGATGCCCTTAATGATGTATGGGGGTGGCATGATTTAGGAGAGGTTAGGGCCTTGCAAATGGTGGGAGCGGGGTAGGCCAAAGGCATCACCTTTTTCAGCTTGATGTTAAGGAAATTAACGATGTTGTGAATATATTTGCAAATAGCTAGTAATTAGAATTCTGAGGTATCTGCTACAGAATCGGTGTCAGAGGAGATGGTATTGGTGTTTGAAAAAGAAGATAGCTTGTGCACATGATATATTCCCTTCGAAGAGAGAGTGATATCACATTGGATTCAACTTCAAGGCTTACCCGGGGGAACGGCCGGAAGGCTACAGTGGAGAAAAGAATCGCCTTGCTTTTGATTGGATCTAACAGGCATAGTAGTGTTTGGGGAGCGCTGTCTATATACTACAGAACCATAGTCAAGCTTCGATCGGAATAGGGATATATAGAGATGTAATAGGGACTTGACATCAGCACCCCAAGATTTTGAGGCGAGATGACGTAACAGGTCAAGCACGCGATGACAAGTCGTTGCTAAGTGGTCATATAGAATGAGTCCTAAAAATTTGACTTGTGAAGTTACGCACCGCACCAGTTTCCCTTAAAATTTCTAAAAATAAACAAACAATTAAAAAAATAAAAGTTAAATTTGCGTCAGCCTCCATATTCGGTTCCACCTGTAACTTAAACACTAAAGTACGTACATGAAAACTGAATTTATTTTTGAAATCAACGAACATTTTGATGCAGGAAAATATGAAAAATAAAAGTAAGCTCGATAAAAATAAAAAAAAATAAAAAAATAATGTTTTGATGTACGACAAATTGTCGCCTTCTTCCAAATTTCTGAGACAGGATCCCCCTAATATTATGCTTGGCAGACATCTTAGCTCTGTACCCCTGACCCGTGAGAGCTGGTGAAATAATTTTTAGAAATATAAAAACATTACTTTTTAAGGGAAGAAAAATTAAAATAACGATTTTTAAAGTTTTCCTTAAAACATTGAAAAGATATAAAGAAAAACTTATAATTTTTTCTTAGTAACACATCTAAATTAAGGTTTTTAACATAAGATGTTAACATTGTTTTTTGTAGTTATTTATAAAATTTAGGAATTATTAAATATTTTATTTCATCATTAAGAATTTCCAGATTTTAAATGCATTCGTTTTTTATGTAGCTAATCGAAGTTTTTGAGATTCAAGTGTATCTAATCTGGAGACTGCTTGAGTTTGATATATATATATATATATTATATATATATATATATATAGTATATATATATAATATATATATTTATATATATATATATAATATATATATATATATATATATATTATATATATATATCTATATATTTTCGTGGTGAGTGAGGGTATATATATTATATATATATAATAATATATATATATATATATATAATATTATATATATATATATATATATATATGATAAATAATAATATATATGTATATATATATAGATATTATATATTTATATATATATATTTATATATATATATATATTATATATATATATATATATAACTATAGTATATATAAAATAATATATATATAATATATATATATATATATATTTATATAATAATATATAATATATATTATATATATATAATTTATATAATATTATATATATTATTATATTATATATATATTATTTTCATTATAATATTATATATATTTATTATATAATATATATATATATATAAATTATAATATAATTAATATATATATATATATATATATATATATATATAAATAATTATATATTATATATATATATATAGTATATATATATATATATATATACTATAATTATATATTATATAAATATATCTATATATATAACTATAATATATATATATATATTATATATATATATGATATATATAATATATATGTATATATATTATATATAATATTTGTATATAATATATATATAATATATATAATTATATAAATTTATATATATATATATATATTATATATATAATCTTATATATATATATTATATATATATATATATATATTCTGTATAATATATATATAATTCTGGTATATATATATATAAATTATATTAATATATATATAATATTATATATATATATATATATATATATATATTATAATATATATATATATATATATATATAATATTATATATAATTATTGTATATATATATATATATATCTTAATTATATATATATATATATATATATATATATGATATATGTATATATATATAATATATATATATATTGCGCATATATAATATATGTATATATATCTATATATAATATTATAGTTATATATAATATATATTATATATATATAAATATATACTATATATATATATTACTGTTATATAACTGCGGTGAATCTTAATATTGCGTAAAAAATTTCAGTAGGATATTTTGCATAAATATAAGATTATAGGTGTCATGTAAAATTTCATCGAAAAACGGCCAGTCGTTCCAAAATACAAGTGATGAATATGTGAAACAGTAGTAATATATGTTCATTTGCCCTTTACCATTGGCACATTAATCTTTAATATAAAAGCACAAATATATTAGTAGGAAAGTTACAACTGTTTTTATATAGTTTGTATTCGCTTCATTTGTATACATATCTAGTCGTTCGCGTCAAGTTCTGTGTTCAATGTTGCTTCAATATTTTCAAACTGAATTCACAAGATGGTGCTGTGCGTATAAATGCATTTTTGTTACGGTCGTACGAACATAATTCATTTAGCAGCCATGCGTCTCTACGAAAGAAATGTACTCTAATATGTTCATCCGGCATCATCCTTGTTGGCACGCTCCATAACCTCTTGAGAATACAGTAAGTTGTAAAAACTTACTAATGAAACGGTGACTCGCACAGTATCAACTACAAGTATCGCAAGAAGCAGTGTTCTCCAAGACTGGAGGAAGTCTACAACAAGTTAGCCAGAAAGATATTGCTCGCAAATACATGTAGACTTCTACAGTTTTCAGGGTATTGAAAAATCAACTTCTGTACCTTGATCACAGGCCTTGTACCAAAAATTTTCCATGCAAAGTAGCTTTGTGTCGTGGATTGCAGCAAAAATTGAGACAAATCTCCCATTTAGCTGAATTATGTTCACAGCGATGAAGGATAATTTTCCGAGACGCCCATAGCGAACTTCTCAAAATCACTATGGGCTGATTGAGAACTTACATACAATAGTTGAATAACCGCTATCAGCACCATAATTTCATTGAATGTCTGTGGAAATTTGCTGCCATTTGAGTAGCTCAATCTTTACCACGGAGGCTTACTGTAGACTTTTATGCCAATGTTCTTGAAGCTAGATTGCCTACAAGTTAATGGACGAGTCACCATTTACAATTAAGTATCGAAATGTATTTCATTGCAGACGTGGCGCTCATCATTTCAGATTTAAATTGCTCGTAACT
>JABUQX010010696.1:0-5000 GCA_015478945.1 Trachelipus rathkii
GCCAAATAGTAATTCTTTCAATATATCCCCGTCGGCTGAAATGGTTTCTTCACCTGTCTCGGAAGCTAGAATTCCACCTTTTCAAATAGTGGGAGAGGTGTTTGGTGATCCCACCAACGTCCATTTGGATAATAGTAATTTGACTTTGGTCCACATAGATGAGGAAATCTTGGAGGAAATGCAATTAGATGATCTTCCTCGCACTAGGAGTAGAGGATCAGTTCCAGATTTCCCCAATGTTATGTCGACTCCAGTGGAGTATGTACGTCATCGAAGAAGGACCAGTCTTTTATAACCTTGTCTCGGGGTTATAAAATGACACACTTGTGTTCTGATACGAAGTAAATAAGCCTGGAGAATAAAAGTTGGCTTTGCTTCATTTGTTTAGAAAATGAAACTTCTGTCGTTCCCTTACTGACTGGAACGTAAATTTAAATTACTTGGCCAATCAAACTTATCAGTACATAGTTCTGATAAATTATCTGAAAAAAAATCTTATTCCTATCTTTCTTAATCTCTTAAGTAAACTTCCTTCTGAACTATTGTTCTATAACATCTTCATCTATCGAAGCTGTTTTGAATGTATGCTTTCTAGTGTGCCTGATCGTCAAACACTTTAACTAAGGTGACGAAAAAACCCTCCTGGTGTACATGATTCTGGTATAGTTGATCTTTGTGTGTCTGGATTCTTCGTGTATGCTTGCAGACTAAAAATTAAAACTATAAACTAAAAATCAAAATAGTCTTGTGTAATAGAATTCCTCAAGTTATTTAACCACAAATGGTTAAATACGTATAAGGTATAAATATATACTGTCTAGTATATATTTATCAAATAAAATGCATATAATTATTATGTATAGAGTCATCGAAAACCGCCTACCTCACAAACTGATATATATATATATATATATATATATATATATATAGCTGTATATATATATATATGTACCTATTGTACATATATATATACCAGTTCCTCGGTTCCAACGAACCTGTCATGTTTCATGACAGGTTGTGGGCCGGAGGAGCTTAAAACTTATTTTACAGATTTGTCCGGTTCCTGAATGAGATAATCCGATGTTCTCTGATCAATCTATAACTTGGATGAGTAAGACTCTCTCTCTTCAAATTAAATGGACCGGATGGGTGATTCAATGAGTATAACAAGAAAATAGAAGGAATCAGGAAAAAGACTTCCTAGATTGTTTCTATTTTCGAAATAGAAAATATAATAATGAAAAAAAAATGTTTCATTATTATTGAGGTGGTGTGTTTTCGATGAACAACTATGAACTTTCCAAGCAATTTATTTTCTGATTATATACCTTTATTTTAAAGATGCAAATTTTAAATTTTATATAATTAAATTTGTTTTTTTTTAATATAACTCGTCAGTTTCTCAATAATTAATTTGTACTTCTGATTTCCCAAATCAATAAGTGCAGTTGAGAAATAGTGAAGGTGAAAATGACTTAGTTTACTCTACGTCATTTTTTCGCTTCCAGACAGTTATTAGGTAATAAAAATTAATAATCTTAGACTAGATAATATGCTCATGTTTTTTTTTATAATTGGAAATCCTTCCATGACTCAATAACTGCCGGATATATTTGATGTTTTTCAGGATTGACTCTACATAGTACAAGACATCTAGAAACATCTCTGTCGGTATCCCAGAGTATCAGGAACAGACGAACAGTATTCATCATGCCATTACAGTGTTCATCATGCCATTGTTAATCGGCCGAGAGAATCTTCTGATCAGACAATAATAACTGTGCTGTGTCAGGGCCGCACCAAATCGTGTGCATTAACTGTGTTAAATCAATTATAACATCGATCTTTGGAAAAATTTACTGAGGCTACTGAAAGGTGAATGCCCAATCCCAAGTTACTACTACAGTCCCCTTGGGCAAGATATGTATGTGTCCAACAAACAAAGAACACATTAGTCAGGATTGGGACACCAGTAGACCAAACACGTTATAGAAGATCCTGTGTTATCTGGCGAAAAGATGAGGAAACTGTCCATCTACAGTTGAATTGTTAAAAAACAAGATCTCTTATAGAAGAAAATACTAATGGACAGATAATAATACCGTCAGAGAGGCCGACATAATCGATGCTTGTTATAACAGCATTGTTAAGGGGAAGTACTATTGTCACCCCCTCAAATCTAATATACAACCAGGAAACCTTTACTTGTATTTTCTTGGTTGTTGATAATATCTAACAAGGAACCCTTTTAACTTGATTTTCTTGTTGTTTAGAACCGTTTATTCTTTAGATATTCCCTAATAGAATAATTGTGAAAATTTATTCTAATAAATTACATGAATAATTCGTATATAAACTTGTAATAAATTATTTTGTTATATCATAGCTTAGTTGAGAGTCCTGATCTTCCCGCGCGTTGTTTTCTATGTCTTTGCCTCTTTCACTTCCGCCGTCTTTCTCTTCGAAACGATCGTGGAAATTGAGGTGGGGGTTTTAGATTTTAGGTGGGGAGATATAGGGAGATTATTGATCTGCATCCATGATGTCAATTGGCAATTCGCTATCTTATTCTGGTGGTGTTTTTCTCGGAAATGTTTTTTATAATACAGTCTGGAATGGTTTCCATTCTGATCAGTGTGTGATACTTTATATTATTTTTATATGTTTCAATTTATTGATAAAATTCCCTTATAACATCGTTATAGATTACTATACCAGTTTTCTTCTTTTAGTACATCTTGTATGATTATATGTATGATGAATATATAAACTTAATGATAAAACATAGACCTGAGGAGCACAGATGAATAGTAAAATATAATTGTGCTGAATATTTATTAGCACAAACGAAGTTGATAAGTCCTTTCTAGCTGTCTCAGATGGGTCAGCTGCTGAAATTTATTTGATTATATATTAATAATAAGATTTTGGTAGAATGTACGATAGTTAACTTGACTTCTGTATTACAGTTTACTACTTGTTGCTTGCTGGAAGGCCGTTTGAACATCAATTAGTCCTCCACTTTAAGATAATACCCCTCTGATATATCAGGTATGTTCTTAGTTAGAATAGATTATGTGTTTCTTTTAACTGCAAATATGTCCAATTATTAATTATGGTATATACGCATATAATTTTGATATTTGACAGGGTTCCTATCTTGGGATTCATCCTGAATCCTTCAAGACATCTTTTAATTCTGGACTACATTCCGTTCTTGGGATTCATACTTGAATCCATCATCTTCTAATTGTGGGCTCTTTCCGATCTTGGGATTCATACTTGAATCCTTCTAGACATTCAGATCTTGGGATTCCTCCTGAATCCTTCTTCTTGGTGCGATTATAAGGCTGAGATTCATCCTGAGTCTTTCTTCGTGGAGTTGTTTCGAGGTTTTGATTCTTCCTGAATCTTGCCTCGTGCCAATTGTCGCGTCGGGATTCATCCTGAGTCTTTTCCCTTCATCGTATCCTATCACAGTAGTGATCATCCTAAATCCTACTTTTCAACTTGGAACCATTCCCCAGTCAAATTCAGTTAAGTCATCATTTATTCACAATTGTTGAGTCTGGATTTCTTATTCCCTTGATTTTATGCATGAGCAATATTTGGAAGCGTTCGGTTTCCACTCTCGTATCTGATCCTAGAGCTGTCTGTGCTCGTGTACATATTTTACACATTGGAACCTTTAACTTTTACTCCAACGTGTATTTATTGATTTTATTAAACCAATTCTTTGATTAATATTGTTGGGGTTGGATTTGTGTTAGCTATTAACTTTTTATAACACAAACATCCCACCATATATTCTGAGCGATTTATTAAAGATAAAACTTTTCTATGGAGTGTCACTATCCTTCATATTGATTCTTTATTGATATTATTATTCTTAATCTTCGAGACCTCTATCGGGTTAACCTTCGAGAAAGCTCCGGGAAACTAGTTAAATAGTTCTACACCTTTCTTTGGGAAAAATCTTAGCTTAATCAACATTTTTATATGTTATCAACCGTCGCAATCCTCCTCGAAAGTCATTCAAGTCAGCAGGCTTACGGAGTCCTGAAGACTAACTCCCTCCGTTACGGAGAAAATCTAATTTGCTCCGTATTACCCCTGATGGTGTCAGGTGGTTGCTGTGCTGACTAGACCTTCAAACCACTATCTTTGAACATCACAAACCTAACATTGACGTAATCATCTATAAATCGACATTTGTAATCTTAATAATTCTTCGAACTTATCTACAAGAAAGAGCGGAGAGAGGTACCTCACCGTCGGGTACACTTGTTGATCCCAGCGTACTTCCTCTCCGCCACATATATATATATATATATATCATATATAAAAATAAAATATATAAATATATAAAATATATAATATATATATATATATATATATATATATATATATATATATATATATATATAATATATAACTGCTACATGAACTTACATCTAGTGTCATCTACTCAATGATTGAATTAGTTCTAAAAATACGAATAGCATCTGCAGCTCCTCCTTTCATTTCCTTCTTAGGACTGATTCTATAATGTTAAGAGGCATAAAAAGCCATTCACGCTAACTTGCTTTTGAAATGTAGATCAGTAACGAGCAATTGGAGCTTCTTGTGACAAGAATGTCAGGATACTTATTAATGGTCTTCTTCTAAAGTTATGCTTAGAAGCTATATCAATTTTTTCAACTTATTTGTAAAGTTTTGGAATATTGTGTACAAGGATGAGGAAGAACCTTGACCTTTTCTTGAACCAGTCGAAGCTTTCGACTAAACTCTTCAATATCTAGAAGCTTTTCATACTCATCTTCTGAGCTTTCTGAAAAATGACTTGAGAAGGTAGTAATGGGGATAGTTGTAGTTTTCATCACTTACAATATGTTCAGATGTATTATTTTCTTCTTGACTTCTTGCAACATTTTAATACAAATGGTCACATTGCAAAGTGCAGATTTAGCTTTTTGTTGGTGATGCTTCATTTAAGCCCT
>JABUQX010010696.1:10000-21642 GCA_015478945.1 Trachelipus rathkii
TTTGAATCGAGCCTGTCCAGAAGCCGGGTGAAACCAGAGCGCCCCCCTCTCCAGATATGAAAGCAGTACTCCATACATGGGCGGATGGGACCTTGTATAGCTGGAGCAACTGAGAAAAGAAAAAGGTCTCACAGTCTAAACAGAACTTCCAGTTCTTTTGAAGCCGCCCTAGCAACCGTTGCGATGTGAGGTTTCCAAAGGAAAACTTTTTTTTTGTTCAGTTAAGGCCAAAGATGTTTTATATTGTCACAGGAGAGACGACAGAGCCGTGAAAGAGATAGGAAAGTTAGAAGGTATTTTGAGAGGAGATTTGTAGAAGTTGGGTTTAAGAATTGAATTTCACAAAGTAATTTCTATCCATCAGCGAGAATAGAAACGGAAAGATCAAAGACGAGAGTCTATTCTAGAAGTAAAAGAGGGGGTAGGATTGATATGAGTTAAAGAATGAAGGGTCGGTCATCGGAATACGCGTGGATAGAGTTAGAGTGCAGGTGAGAAGATCATTATGAAAAGTAGGAATAAATTGTAGGAGATAAGCCAGAACCCTGAGGAACACCACTATTGACAGAAAGAAGAAGAGCCCATCAACACAGCCGATATTGAGCGATTTGAAAGAAGCTAGACATAAGTAAGCAACAGAGAAGGAGGAAAACCAAAGGAGGGGAGCTTGAGAGCAGTGACGCGTGCCATACCCGGTCAATGCTTTGGATATGTAGCGCACCAAGCAAGTCTCCCCGTAGTTCCTAAAAGCGAAAAACCATAAATCGTAGAATAGGAATTATAATCGCCAGCTAGACTTCGTGCCACGAGAGCCGTAACTGGCAATCGGATGATTTTCCAGATGATCTTAAGAAGTGAGTTAAGAAGTGGTTCAAAGATCTTAGATAGAATAACAAGTGAAGAGCTACAGGGCGATATTAGAAGAATTCAGAGCGGCTTCTTTTTTCGGAATAGTTGGACATATGCGAGCTTCCAAAACTGAGGGAAAGTGATAGTATTGGACAGAGAATATAGTTGAGCGAGGGGCCGGGAGATTAGCCTTTCAGTTGGAGAATTAGCACACAAAGATCAGATCGAATAAGAGGAGGAAAGGAAATTTACAGAAGCTGCCTAGAGATAAAGATTGTCAGTAAGGAGAACCAAGGCAGGTTAGGGCACTTTGCCTTTGATGAAAGCGCCTTTGATCGTCGAAGAGTATCCCTGCGACGATTTTCTAGCTGCATGAAAATTAGCGAGAGTAATAGGAGAACGAGAATTTTTCCACCACCGATAGGCACTGCTTTAGCCTGAATGGCCAGAGACACAAGCACGATCGAACATGGATTCATGAGGAAAGAAAGATTTAGTTTTGGAAGGAATGATGAGGAAAGAAGGATTTAGCTGAAGAAGGAATGAACTTGCTCATCCCATCAAGATTACAGCTCCTCCTTATCTTTTAAATCTTATACATTCATCATTATTTCTTACTGAGGTAGCCAATTTGCAATCATCTCAAACTTGGAAACCTTACATTTAAGTCCCTGGTCTAAATATTATATATGTATTAGGAACAGCCACTTGGGGGGAAAAAAAATTACGGACACAAAGGAGTCAAAATCATTTGTCTTAATAAATTCATTTCATTTTCATTGATTAACTTTATTATTATTATTATTATTATATTTTCATTATTATTATTATTATTTATTATTATTATTATTATTATGAGACTTAAGGAATCAAAAAATTTGATCATCGCTAAAATATTTCGGGAGTTGAACCCCCTGACCCCCTGTCTACATATATATATACTATATATATTTTATATATATATATATATATATATGAGAAAGAAATGCTCTAGGATATATAATTATCGTACAAATTTTATTTGTATTAATATATACCGGTATATATTATATATACTATATATATATATATATTTATATATATAATTTATATATATATATTATAATATATATATATATATTTATATATTATTATAGAGAGAGAGAGAGAGAGAGAGGAGAGAGAGAGCGAGAGAGAGAGAGAGAGAGAGAGAGGAGAGAGAGAGAGAGAGAGAGAGAGAGAGAGAGAGCGAGAGAGAGGAGAGAGAGAAGAGAAGAGAGAGAGAGAGAGAGAGAAGAGAGAGAGAAGAGAGAGAGAAGAGAGGAGAGAGAGAGAGAGAGAGAGAGAGAGAGAGAGAAGAAGAGAGAGAGAGAGAGAGAGAGAGCAGAGAGAGGAGAGAGAGAGAGAGAGAGAGAGAGAGAGAGAGAGAGAGAAATTAAAAAAAAAAAAATTTTCAATTAATCGTCATCGTCATCGTCATCGTCATTGGTGAAATTTGCTCAAATCGTCATCGTCATCGTCATGGAAACCAGTACGTTTCCAATCTTCATGAGAGGGAAGGTATCTATAGCGATCCTATATTTTTATTCATTTTTAATATTTTATTTTGTTTATTGCAAATATATTTATAGTCCATTTTTGTTACAGATAAAAAGTTTTACTTTACATGTAGCGTTCAATTACAAAAGTAAAACTTAATTCTAAAATCATACTTTATATTTCAACAATAAACTTTCTTTAAAAATAAAAGAATTTAATTATATTAATCTTTATTAATTGTCAATGATGTCATTTGGGTAAATATTACTATTTTTTATTATTATTATTTTTATGCTGTTAAAATTAGTAAATTATTAATTGTATTTATTGTTATTTTTATTATTATCATTATCATTATTATTATTATCATTTCTATTATTATTATTATTAAATTTTTTATTAACATATTACTAACACTGGTAATTTCCATAGGTTCTAGCTATGCTTCTATTCTAGAGCTCCTGTTACTGCTTTGCTTGTTCAAGGTCGTCGGGGCAGCTCGACAATGGTTAATTGGACTGATGCTGCTTGTCAGGCGTTTGAACAGAGTAAAATTCTATTGGTCAATAACACTCTTCTTGTTTTTCCTGAACATGGTGCTGAAACCCGCCTATTTGTGGACGCCAGTGATTATGCTATTGGAGCTTCACTAGAGCAACTGCAAAATGGTGCTTGGCTTCCTCTCGCTTTTTATTCTCAGAAACTTCCTCCTGCTGTTACTCGCTATAGTACTTTTGGTCGTGAACTTTTTGCTGTCTATTCTTCGATTAAATACTTTAGATATTTTCTTGAAGGTCGTCAGAGCAAGAAATATAAATATAAGGTAGCATTCACTGATAAAGAGTGGTATGCCCTCTTAGGGCATACCACTCTTTATCAGTGAATGCTACCTTAAAGGCAGGCTTTCAGTATATCTTTTTATTTATTGGTACTGAAAGGGTAAAATCTAATTTTCCATCCGACAAGTGTTTATTTTTTTTTCTTGTATAAAATTTTGTGTTAAAAAATGGCCTTCTGGACTGTTAGGATTCCCCACTCGTTTAATAGTGTTATCACTACCCTTCTTCTCATTTTTTCAGATATATTATAGAAAAAAGGCCTGGATTTTGTCTAGATTAATTTTTGTTGGAGTGGGAGTGTTGGTGAAAGGCTTAGTCTCTAGGTCTTTGGTTCCTTTTTGTACAAAAAGGAATCAATATCCTTCGTGGACTCACAAGTCTTTCATCAATATTCCCCAAGTCTTTATTTTAGGCACTTTGAACAGGATTTGAATTGTTTCTGAAAATCGCCCACATTTTGTTGGTATATTTGTTTCCACTACAAATAACATTACGCACATTTTCACTATTCAAAATTGGAATCTTTATTTGTCCTAATTAACTCTGATATTTTTAGTCCAGTTTTTGTATAATAATATATCACAGCTGAATAGTTTTTTTGACTTTTCTTATAACTCTAAATTCTATCTTTTCAGAGTAACGATTTATTATTATATTGTCACACGCTTTGTAACCCAACATTATGCGACTACTTTTTTGTTTACTTCCACCAACTCAAGTAAAATCAGCACACAAATAAAAGAAAGAAACAAAAAGGTTGTAACGAAAATATTGATTTAAATCGTTATCAATATTGGTTTTGAAAATTGAGAAAGAAAATTTTTTTTTTTAATCATCGATTAATTGATAGTTACTAAATTTTGAAAGGTAAAAAGATTTAAAAACTTGGGAAAAGAAAATCAAATAATAACATATTAAGAAAAAATGTTTGTGAAAGTTAAAAAATAATAAGGAATTTATACAAATTGAATATAAAAATAGAAACTATATAAAAATATAAAAATTAATAAATTTTCTTATTTGCAAAAACAGTTTTTATGATGAGTTTGATAATTGTTTTCCATTTCATTGATTTTCAATAAAAATCCCATTCAGAAGTTGTTCAATTGTAACAATTCATTTTGATAAAGCTTTCGTTTATAACTTTATAAATTTTATAATTTGGAATCATTCCTTATATATATATATATATATATATATATATATATAATAGTATATATATATATATATTATATAATATATATAATATATTTATGTATATATATATGATATATATATATATATATACTAATATATATATATATATATATATTACAAAATAATGAAAAATGAATAAATAGATAGGCACGTGACTTCAGAAAATTGACAAAATAATTTGAATTCAATTGCAATGGTTGCATGCATGTTATTATTGCAGTTATTATTGTAGTTACTGTTGTAGTTATTATATGGTAGTTAGTACTACTCCACAGTAATGGGGCAGGTATTAGCATTCCCCGTCAGGTATTAGTAATTTGTTACCTGAGTAGTATTTTAAATAGTCATCCAATTTTTTTTTTTAACCCTGCTTTTTCTGTTTTGATTTTTTCCTCGCGTTCAACAGTTATCTGTCAAAGTGAGATTGAAATCAAAGCAAGATAAAAAACCATTATTGGAAGTCATTATCTTCTGAAATTATTCTTGTTCCAGAAATAACTACCTTTCCTACAAATAATATTTTATCATTGTAGCTATTATTATTATTATTAATTATTATTAATTATTATTATTATTATTATTATTATTATTATCGTCCTTATTAGTATTGCTTTATTATTATTATTATTATTATTATTATTATTATTATTATTATTATTATTAATTATTATTATTATTATTAAGTTTATTGTTGTTATTATTATTATTATGGTTATTGTCATAATCATTGTTGAAGTATATTCTTAATTCGATGACAGTTTTTTTTCATACTAAGTCGAGTTCTGAATATATTATGAACTTCGAAATCTTACTACACTTGATCGTTAATGTACCACATATTTTCGATAATGTGGACGAAACTTTAAACCATAGAAACTTTTGTTTCTTTTCTAACAAATAAACCACAAATTTTATTGTCCGATATACCTTGTTTAAAAAATATTTGTCACAAAGTTTTTTTGATATTTTTATGCTTCAATATCTTTGTGATAAATCTTTATAAATAAATTATTTATATGCATATAAAATAAAGAATCAATTATATATAATCATTAATTTTGGCCTTTTTTCCCCCTTCCGTATTAAAATTTGGTTCTTCTTATCAGTATTTATCTCATAAGCAGTTAGATTATTAAATGTCCATTAAATTATTACAACCCCTGTATATAATATATATATATATATATATAATATATAAATATTATATATATTATATATATATATATATATTTATATATATATATATATTATATATATATATATATATATATATATATATTTATATATTATATATATTTATATATTTAGGTTATCATTTACCAACACTGGTCCACAAGAGGTCCATTGGGGTGTTACTTATATATAATATATAATAATATTATATATATATATATATATATATATATATATATATATATACTATATATATATATATATATATATATTATATATATATATATAATATTATATATATATATATACAACCATTCTACCACCTTCCATTTGGCTACCTTCAGTCGCCACAATCGAGCGGGCAGGTGAATCGCGCGCTTGAGGTTAGGATAATAATATTTTTTTTGGGAACTGGTTTCATTAGCTCTGCTATCCTGGGGGCGAGTTACGAATCTGTATATATTAATATATATATATTATCATATATTAATATATATATTTATATATATATATATATATATATATATATATATATATATATCATATATATATATATATATTCTTTCTTTCTTTCTTTCTTCACCTTCCTCTTTGCCCAAGATTGGGTAAGGTGCTGTACAAGCATCGAAAAAGAAAACAGTAGGAGACATGACAAACGTCGAAAAGCAAGCCCAGCCTTACCGCCCCCTTCTGTACCATTAATTAGTGGTAAGAGCTCGTCACAGACAGAAAATCCACCCTAGAGCATCATGGGACCGCGACGGACCCTCACTATGGTAAATCGTCAATGTAAGGGTTCATCCCCTGGCCCAGTTGGCCACAACCATGCCCCCCATACAAAGCCCCGCCATTCTCTCCTATCATGCCCCTTTTTTCCTCGCCTCTGCCAAACTCACATTTCTCTCCTTCAGACTTTCGTTCACCGACTCAATACTTTCTTTCCGGTCTCCCACCGGTCGGTTCCCCAACCCACTCACCACTATACTCCGCTAACCAACCGACTATCATTCAATCTTCCACATGACAAACCATCTCAACATACTTTCATTTACTTTCTCCTCATTTAATATATATATATATATATATATATATATATATTTATATATCATATATATATATATATATAAATATATATATATATATATATATATATATTATATATAGTATATTATATTATATATATTATAATATATATATATATATATATATATACGTAAAAATGGGTATCATGGGTATAAAACGGTAATTTTTTTGACAAATAAGTTTTTTTAATAAATTAAGTGATTAGGAAACTTCAATTGAGTTTTTTTTTGTTAGAAAAAAGATTATATCTTTAATAATTGTACTTTAATTTAAAATTAAAAAAGTGACAAATATGAACTCAAAAAATTTTCCGTGGTTCAGAAATATTTTTTCAGAAACTCAAAAATAAACTAAAGGTCTTGTATTCTCGGCCAATTTTCAGTGTTGGATTTAAAATGGGAGAGATACCAAAACAGGAAAGTGTAAAAGTAAGAGTTTTATGGTAAATTAATTGCACATATTCCTTTTAGTTCATAAAATATTAATGGTGATTGTTTTGGTAAAATGGGTAATTTGGGGTAAAATGAGTAATTTTATAATATAAGTATTTGCTTTAATAATTTAAGTGATTAGAAACTTCAAATGCAGGTTTTTGTTAGAAAAAATATTCAATATTCAAGATTTATTTATTTTAATTTAATTAAATAAAATGACAACTATAACTCAAAAAATTTCCCTTAATAATACAAAGTGTTTTTTTTATTTATTTATTTTATTTAATATTATTATTATTTTATAACTGGTATTATTAAGTAATTCTATTATTATTATACTATTATTATTAACTGGTACTTTATTATTTATTATTCTTTTAGGTACCGTAGGTATTATTACTGTACATACGGTTACCGTACCGTAAACGTAATACAAGTTTGTTTTTTTTTATTATTCTATTATTATTATTATTATTATTATTATTATTATTATTATTATTATTATTATTATTATTATTATTACCTACCTATCCAGTATTACTATTATTATTTTTATTACTGAAAAAGAGAATCATATTTTATAAAAACGAAATTGTCCAAGAAGATAATAACTGGTATAATGTTAGCAACATGTTTATTTATAACCAAAATTAATTTTTTTTAACATTTTAAAATTTTTTTAAATGGCATGAAATAATTAATAAATAATAACACTGTACAATTGTAATTATTATAATTTTCAATTACTTATTTTTTTCAAAGGCAAATTACTTGTTTTCCCCATTTCAATTTTTGACACTCATTTTTCAAAAATTTACTAAAAATATTTTTTTACATTTTTCTCTATTTCTTTGTTATGTCATAAAAAATTTATGAATGTCTTAAATTTGAAAAAAAAAACATTTAAATATGGGTATAACTTGATTTTAGATTTAAAAAATTAAAAAATTTTTTTTTGTAATTTTAGAAAAAAAATTGATTTTAACAATGGTAAAAAAATATAGCTTACACATGTTATTTTCGACAGAAATTAATTTTATAATATCTTTAACAGTTATATTACCTTTCATTATTAATATCAATACTACTGTACAATCCTAAGTCCCATAATTTACAAGTACCCATTTTACCCCATGCCAATTACCCATTTTACCCAAAAAAAAAATTTTGAAAATTACATTTTTCAAAAATTTGCTATAAATATTTTTCTTTACATTTTTTATATTTTCGTTATGCTATAACATTTACGAAGCTTTAAATTTGAAACTAAATATTTAAACATGGGTCTAACTTCCATTTCTGATTTTTGCCACTTCAACAAAAAAAAAAATTCTTCAAAAAATTACCCATTTTCCCCCAATTTACGGTATATATATATTCACAAACAGAAGCAACTAAATGATTGTTCTGCTACTTTCCCCCCTCAAAAGTCTATGTCACTTGTGGGTATAAATTTTCTGCCACAGCATCTGATTTCCCCACAAAACGTAATCAATAGAATATAAATATTCATTACTTAAAAGCAGATGGAAAACAACTACAGGAACAAACATCACTATCAAAAATGTAATGGAAACTTTTCTCCAATTTTGCTTAATAATAATAATAATAATAATAATAATAATAATAATAATAATAATAATAATAATAATAATAATAATAATAATAATTTTAACAATAAAAATAATAATAATAATAATAATAATAATAATAATAATAATAATAATAATAATAATAATTGATTAAATAATCTTATATGCTTTTGAAGGTGATAAAATATGCTTTTGAAGGTGATGAAATAGAGAAATGGAAGAAGGAACTGAAAAATGAATCTATGGAGATTAGGATGCAGATTAATAATAATAATAATAATAATAATAATAATAATAATAATAATAATAATAATAATAATAATAATAATAATAATAATTTTAATAATAATAATAATAATAATAATAATAATAATAATAATAATAATAATAACAATAATCTTTGGAGATTAGAAGGTAAAAGTTCATGCAATGCAGATTAATAATAATAATAATAATAATAATAATAATAATAATAATAATAATAATAATAATAATAATAATAATAATAATAATAATAATAATAATAATAATAATTTGAATAATCTTAGCCCTATATGCTTTTGCAAGTCATGAAATGGAAGGACAGAACATTGGATCTATGGAGATTAGGAGGTAAAAGTTCTTGCAATACAGATTAATAATAATAATAATAATTAGGGATGTACCGATAGTATCGGTATCGGTATCGGTATCGGCAGTATCGGCCTTTCTTGGGGGTATCGGTTAATATGGCCGATACTTGGCCGATACTTCTTATTTTTTGGGTGAAGAATTATGAGAAACTTTCAGATTCAATAACACTATCGAACACAAAAAATGTTTCTTTTATTTTTTTATTGAATCTTAAATTTTTTTTTTGACGCTGAACACAAAAATGACCTTTATTTTTTTTATATCATCCATACTTTGAGAGTTATTGCAATATTTAAGTTTTGGAATTTTTAAGGTTTGTTAATAAGCTTACACTGTAGGTACGTATTACAATTTTTTATTTGAAGGTTTAAATTTACGAACTTAAAAAAGACTTTTACTTGATAAGATGCATATCTAATATCTACAAAATATGTCAATGCTTTAATAAGCCGAAAACATGCTTACTTTGCATTTAAAAGTGCTTTGATCATCGTGTTTTTTCTCTTGTGAATCGATTTGGGCTTCTCTATAATAACTCACATATAATCCATCATGGCACTATTCCAAAACGTCCCTGGTATCAGCCTTTCCATTTGTCCTGAATATCGCTGGTGAAATCTTTCACCATGTTATATCTTCTCATCCAAAATACTGAGGTCCTCTATTTAGGGG
Organism: Trachelipus rathkii; assembly: GCA_015478945.1. Lineage (NCBI taxonomy): Eukaryota > Metazoa > Arthropoda > Malacostraca > Isopoda > Trachelipodidae > Trachelipus > Trachelipus rathkii. The sequence continues at coordinate 19,991 of JABUQX010010696.1, forward strand.
ACTTCAATGTACCAACACTGAAATGGTTGGGGTCCTCTCATACTGATTTAGGTGGGGAGGAGCCAAATCATTAGTTTTTCAAGTGATCTGGAGCAACTGAATTAAAGAAACCACACACCATTCGGATCGTCCCAAAACCAATTTTTGAACACACTTGACCTATGTTTCACCACTAGTTCTTCTCTCTATAAATACATCCACCTTCGCTACTTTATTAGCAAATCTGACCACTAACCTTATATCTCTTAAAATTTAATACTGTTCTCTCCAACGGCTCCATCCTGCCCTACGCGTTTTTTTCTGGCACTTTGATCGGGCCGATTGAGGGCCTTGCTTTGCTTCTACGCTAACTATAATATGGAATGACTGCTTGTGACATCTGGTGACGCTTCCCAGCTTCTGCCGATAAGGGGTGGAAGCTGTAATCGTTGATGGATGAGCAGGTTCAGATTCCTTCGCTTCGACTAAATCTTTCTCTTATCATAATCCATGGTTTGATCGTAATTGTTCTCTGGCCATTCAGCTAGAGACAGTGCGCATCGGGGGTGGAAAAAATTCTCGCTCTCCTATCACTCTCGCTAATTTCATTCAGCTAGAAATCGTTTGCAGGGATACTCTTCGACGAACAAAGCGCTTTCATTAAACGAAAAAGTGCGCATAACCTTTCTTAGTTCTCTACTGACAAATCTTTCTGGCCTCTTGCCAAAAACATCTCTAACAACTTCTTATTCGTTCTGATGGTTTCTGTGTGCTAATTCTCCAGAGCTGAAAGGCCAATCTCTTGCTCTCTTATTTTTCCTCTAACTCCACTGGATGATTTCTGGCATTCCTCTTCCTCCTCATTCTTCGTCTCTCAGGTTTCCTATGCCTTTTGCCCTGTTGATTACATTTGTCGGTGCATGGGCCTCCTGAAATCCAATGAACGTTAGGAAGGCGGGTGCTTGCCGGATGGCATTTCCTCCCCGTGTTTTGACGGGAGTGTGCTTCCGTGCTGGCCCCCTCCCCTCGTTCAACTATATTTTCTATATGTCTCAATATAACACTTTCCCTCAGGTTGGAAGATGCACAATGTCCAACCCGTTCCGAAAAAAGGAAGCCGCTCTGATCCTTCGAACTATCGCCCTATACTCTCACTTGTAAATTTCTATCTAAGATCTTTTTGAAAACCTTCTCAACTCCCATTTCCTTAGATCATCTGGAATTTCATTCACTTCTTTCCGATCGCCCAGTACGGCTTTAGGCGCTCGAGGTCTACTGGCGATATTCTTTCCTATCTTAACTGATTTATGGTTTTTCCGCCCTTACGAACTACGGGGAGACCTTGCGTGGGCGCTTGACATATCCAAAGCATTTGACCGGGTACTGGCCACGCGTCACTGCTCTCCAAGCTCCCTCCTTTGGGTTTCCTCCTTCTCTTTTGCTTACTTTATGTCTAGTTTTCCCTCTCAAATCGCGTCAATATCTTCGGCTGTTTTGTTGACGGGCCGTCTTCTAAACTTCTTGTTTCTGTCAATTGTGGTGTTCCTCATGGTTCTGTCTTAAATCTCCTACTTTTATTCTTACTTTTCATTTAATGATTGCTTCTCAACCTGCACATCTAACTTATCCATTCGTATCCGATGAACTCGACCCTTATCATTCTTTCAACTGCT
>JABUQX010010697.1:0-2500 GCA_015478945.1 Trachelipus rathkii
ATTATGGATTGTTTTGTCAACAATGTTGCCTAAATGTTTTAATGGAAAGGAGTAGCTGTTTGTCTGGAAGAGTTATTATTATTTAAATGAGATGTTTCCAATTACTAAAATATATTCTCCCTTATTAATAGTCATAATTGGTTAAATCTAATCCCCTTTGGTTCACTGAACAACAATAGGTGGTGTTTTTTGGTTCCTTAACATTTTAATCTAAGTCATCCGCTTTCATGGAATGTCGCCTCAAATGACTTTTAAGCGGCCTGCCATTGTTAAAGTTTATTGTCTATTTGATTACTTGTATTCTCACTCATTAGCACTACACCACAATAGTACTCGTCCCAAAATATAGGCGTTTGTAAACCTACGTTGGTTTCGTAGAACAAAATATTTTAGTAAAACACATGCAGACAAGCCAGACGGAAACTAAGCACATTACGTCATACCTTTATAGAACTTTTACCTTTATTTTTGCATTTCTTATCAGTTGCCAAAAATTTTACCCTAATTTTGAATCACCCCTGTATATATATATATATATACTATATGTATATAATATATATATAATATATATTATATATAATAATATACATATATAAATAATATATATATATATATATATAATTATATAGTATATATATATTAGGATGCACCGGAGGAGCTTAATTTTGCCGGGAGGCCGGAGAGCCGGAGGCCGGAGAATGAAAATTTTAATTCCGGCCGGAGGCCGGAGTCTCCGGCCGGAGAATGAAAATTTCCATTACTTACCTTATATAATTATATATAATATATATATATATATGATATATATATATATATATAATATATATATATATATAATATATATATTATATATATATATATATATATATAATATATATATATATATATATTTATAGTATTATTTTTATTTTTTAAATTTTATTTAAAAAAAATATTAAAGAAAAAATCTGTATTAATTTCCATTATGGATATTATGTCTTCTCTAGTGTGGGATTACTTTAAGATTAAAGTAAGCGATAATAGTAAAGCTGAGTGTCTTTTGTGCGCTACTGGGAATACATTACTATCAAGAGGAAACCCAAAGAAAGGTTCAAAATATTATAGCACAAAACCTTTTTTGCAAGTTTTTAAAAGAAAACATAAAAACCACCAAGAAGCTGATGTTTGATCTACTGTAGGTAAGACGACATGAATAATTTGTTTAATTGTATAACTTTAGTTGTTTTAAGTCAACATGTAATAATATATCGGCAATTTCTACCTCTATTAAAAAAAGATTTCTTCAGCCTACACTGTTTGAAATAACTGAGAAAACAAAGATTTGGGACAAAAGCACAGAAATTCATTTCAAAATTGGGGAAATGATTGCTGTGGACAATCTGCCATTTTTTTTTTTTTGTAGAAGACATTGGATTTAAGAGATTAATAAATCACGTATGTCCACAATATAAAAGGGTTAATCAACGAGGTACTTTTCAGAAGAGATTATATCCCCAACAATATATAAAAGGGTAAAGAAACAAAATAACCACTTCAGCTGCAAGAAAATTCAAGCAATTATCATTAAACATCAGATATTTGACTTAGCTGCATATAACAATGAAAGCTTATAAGCTTGTCAGAGACATTGGTATTGATAAAGATTTTCAAAGAAAGAGTGGAACATTACAAATCAAGTTTTAGTGTTTCTCACTCAGCAGAAAATATGTCTAAAAAAGGTGAGCGAGATAACTTAAGAGCTGGGATAAAAACAGAAAATGATTCAGTTTCCTAAGAGATAAATGCACCAAACATTAACAAAGGGATGAGCAGCGACAGGTGTTATAAATGAGACATGTTTTATTCATCTTTACAGCTAGTATACATGATGCCAATATTTCCTCAAAAATCAATTAAAGAGTTTAATTATTACTTATATGTAGGAAAATTGTAGGTAATTTTAGTAGATCACCAATTGCTACAACTAACGTTAACTAAAAATTCAAAAATCTAAATTTGCCAATACACAAGCTTATTCAAGATGTGGAACAAGATTGAATTCATCATATTATATGCTGCAATGGATCATAGAGCATTAAAAATTTCTATATATCTTCAAATTCGGAAAACAATCTAGAGATTCTTAATGCAAGTCACTGAGAAGCTAATGGGAGAATATAATTAGATTGCTAAAACCATTTGAAGAATTAATTAAAAGAGCAATGGGTGATGATGATGTAGATTTATCTTTTGTAATACCTGCACTTAATGCATTGCAAAAATATTTAGCAAAAACTTGGAAGGATATATTTGAACTATGAAAAGATGAACTTTCAAATTTCTGTTACTGAACGTTTTCGGCTACCATTAAGAGAAGAAACGTTATTGTACTTGCAACAGTTCGAAATCCACAATACCAATTAGCTCCCCTTTGATATTATTGATCAGAAATAAAATAAAATTTTATGCTCAAAGAAGAAAGTAAAAACTTTCATAAAGTTAGAAAAGTATTACATTAAGT
>JABUQX010010697.1:12500-20000 GCA_015478945.1 Trachelipus rathkii
GTGAAATCTTTCGAGTCTTACAAAGAAATTACAATAATGCTTATCGAATCGACATCTACAAATGAGGATGCCACACCTTTTATAGTTAGCCTTAAAACCGCTCTTGAGAAAACTGTATGTGATAAACCTGAAGCATCTGAACAATCATTGTCATTGCTTGAAGATTATGAGAATGGAAGCAAATGATTAGTAACATGACATAAACTTTGAAAGCGGAACTTAACAGAAGATCTAGTAGACTTGAAAATGAGTATATGTACAAAGTAGCAACATATCTTGATCCAAGATATAAGGGTAAATTTTTCTCGTTTGCACAAAAAACTGATCAAGGAAAATATTCTCTACCTCGGCTTTGTTATGACATGAAATTTGAAAATAAATATTTAAAGAATGGTGAACCAGAAAGAAAACGAAAAAAAGAATCTCTCCCACCTTGTTTCAGTAAGCGTATATCACCAACTAAGACTGAGTATAATTTATGCTTCCAGTAGTGACGATAAAGATAAAGAAAAAGATAAAGATAAAGATAAAGATAAAGATAAAGATAAAGATAAAGATAAAGATAAATATAAAGATAAAGATAAAGATAAAGATAAAGATAAAGATAAAGATAAAGATAAAGATAAAGATAAAGTAAACAGCACATCCCTGGACTTCATAGAAACGAATCCCAAAGAAAAGACTGGTTCCACTGGAAGATGCTCTAAAATGAGTTTAAAAGGAAAGAGAATCCAGATTTGACAAAAGTTGTTTGCACAATGTTAAGTGGCCCTCCGAGCAGTGTTGCCAGTAAACAACTTTTCAGTGGCGCTGGGCATAACTATAAAGGCAAACGTACCCGACTCCATAGAAATAAACCTTTTAACTTTTATTTTTAAATCATACCCTACCCATGACAAAACTTGAGTGTTAACAAGGAATAAAGAAAGTTAATAACATTAACATCAAATTGACCAATTTTTAAAAGGGTGGAGGTTAGGAAAAGTGGTTCGAAGTATGCATGAAGAGTTGGGTCCCCTTCCTGTATGCTACAAACACACAGTATATAAGTTTGCGTGGCAAAAACTCTTCAATATTTTGTACAGATTCTTACAGAGGTAAGGGAGTAATTAAATTATATATATATATATAGAGAGCATATATATATATATATATATATATATATATATATATATATATATATATATATATATATATATATATATATATATATATATATATATATATATATATATATATATATATATAAAGCCATAGAGAGAGGGGGTTGAGGGGATTGGAATCCCCCACCCCCGAAATTATTAATTATTTAAGCTATCAAAAAATTTGATGGCTTATGAAAATTATTAAATAATTATGATTAATGAAATTAATGAATAATAAATAACAATTAATATGTTTGTCTTACTTGCAAAGTTATATCGTACGTCTGGCAGGTTGATCATAGTTGATTGTAATGGTGTCTGATTTCTTCTATGAAATCGTTAAATCTGTCATTTGTGTGTTTTTTTTGTTTTTTTTTCAAATGTAAGTGCACAAGTATGAATTGAATACTTTTTTCTAATACCAGTTTTTGGTAACTTTCTCCTTGATCTTATATATATATATATATATATAAAATATTATTATTATATATATATATATATATATATTATTATTACATATATATATAAAGTTATTATTATATATATATATATATATTATTATATATAGATATATATTATATATATATATATATATATTATTATTATTATTATTATTATATATATATATTATATTATTACATATATATATATATATATATATATATATTATTATATATATATATATAAAGATAGACATTTTTTTATATATATTTATTTTTTACATATATTTATTTTTTATATATATATATATATATATATATATATATATATATATATATATATATATATATATATATATATATATATATATATATATATATATATTTTTTATTTTTATACAAAATACTTTATTCCTCTCTAAAATAGTGGTACGTGCATCTTCCCTAATTCATATTTTCCTTCATCTCGCCCCCACCCACCTCCTCCATTCCTTTCTATCTCTCGCCAACGCCCTACCTTCCTCCACCCTCATCCCTCTCTCTTCCAGCATTTCCTTTATTCCATCCATCCATCTTCTTCTTGGTCTCCCCCTTCCTCTCCTTCCTATCCCCTCCGCCTCCCAAACTCTCCTAACCTCTCTCTTTTACTAACCCCACACACCGTCCAAACCATCTTAACATTCCCTTCTCCGCTCTTCTCACCAAACCATTCTTCCAATCACATCTCTCTCTTATCACCCTATTCCTAATCCTCTCTCTTTTACTAACCCCACACACCGCTCTCAACCCTTTCATCTCAAACACTTCCAACTTCTTCTTGGACCTAGCATTTAACCCCCATGTTTCACACCCATATAGTACCGCTGGAACACAAATTTTTTCAAACATACTTATCTTAAGTTTAAGTGATAAATCCCCCTCTTTCCATAATTCCCTCAGACCACTCAATGCTCTCGTTCCCTCTCCTACTCTGTGATCAATCTCTTCCTTCATCCCTCCTTCCTTACCCAAATCCATCCCTAAATATCTAAAAACCTTTACTTCTTCTAAAACTACACCTCCTACTCTAATCCCTAACCCCATCCCCTCATCTGTTTCCTCCTCCTCAAACACTAACACTTTACTCTTACCTGGATTTTTTTTAAGACCCTTTGCCCACACACTCTCTCAAACTCCTTCACCAAATACTTCAGACCTTCTGAATTCTTCGCCACTAAGGCAGTATCATCCGCAAACAGTATCATGTTCACTTCCCATCTATCACCCCTATCCATCAATTCCACCCCTCTCCCCTCCCTCATCATTCCTCTACAGACACTCTCCATAAATAAATTGAAAAGCCACGGTGACATTACACATCCCTGTCTCAACCCTCTCTCTACTCCAAACATCTCACTCTCCCCTCCTAATACTCTCACACACATTCTACTATTCCTATAAAAGGCCCTAATACCTTTACCTAATTTACCCCCTATTCCATATTCTTCCAGCACCCTCCATAATTCCCCCCTCTTCACTCTATCATATGCTTTCTCCAGATCTAAAAAACACCCATACATTTTCCCTTTCTTTTCTATACCTTTCTCCACAAGCATCTTCATTGTGAATACTTGATCCACACACCCCCTTCCCACCCTAAATCCTCCTTGTTCTTCCCCCATACTCTCTTCCGTTAAGTCTCTCACCCTCTCAATTAGTATTCTCCCATACACTTTCCCTACTACACTCAAAAGACAAATGCCTCTATAATTACCACACTCCATCCTATCCCCTTTCCCTTTATAAAGGGGAACCAAACAACCATCCTCCCAATCCTGTGGAACTACTCCCTTCCTCCAACATAAATTATATAACCTATAAAGCCATTCCTCCACCCCTCTGCCTCCCATCTGTAACATTTCCATACTCACACCATCTAGACCTGTGGACTTTCCTTTTTTTCCTTTAGTTAGCGCCCTAATAATTTCTTCCATTTGTATTTCCATATCCCCTTCCCTCCCCACTTCCCCCCCATCCCCACCTCTTGTAAATCCTCCTCATCTCTCCCACCCATTTCATTCAATAATCCTCTAAAATATTCCCCCCACCTATTCCTCACCCTAACCTCCCCTCCTATCCATTCCCCTTCCCCTCCCTTAACCCTCTCTCCTAACCCCTCCATCTTCTTCCTTTTTTTATTTACTTCTTTCCAGAATAACTTGCTCCCTGTTTCAAAATTTTCTGTCACTTTTCTACACCATTCATTATTTGCATTTCTCTTCGCCCTCTCCACCGCCCTCTTTGCTTCCACTCTAATCTTTCTATATTCCTCCCAACTTTCCCTTCTCCTATTCCCCAACCATTTCACATAGACCTCTTTTTTCTTTTTCACCAACTCTTTCACCTCCTCACTCCACCATTCACTTCCCTTCCTTCTACTTGCTCCCACCTTTTTTACTCCACATATCCTTCTGGCCTCTTCACAAATTGTCTCTTTAAATCTCTTCCACTCCTCTTCCACTTCCCTAATTTCCGTCCCACTCACGTCCCTCCACCTATCTTCCATTCCCCTCCTAAACTCCCTCTTACACATTGTCTCATCTAATTTTTCCACCTTTATGACTTCTATTCTCCTCTTTTTTTCTCTTTCTCTAACCGTTACCTCTCCCCCTACCCTTAACCTAGCAACCACCAAATAGTGATCAGATAACCCCTTACCTGCCCCTCTGTACATTTACATCTAGTAATCTGCCTCTATCCTTTCTATTTATACACACATAATCCAATATCGCCCTCCCTGTTATCTCACTCTTCCATGTATACTTATGATTTTCACTTTTCTTGAACCAAGTATTCCCAATTATCATTCTTCTATCAACACACAACTCTAACAGACTCTCTCCATTATCATTCCTTTCCCCTAGCCCAAATGGGCCTATAATTCTCCCCATCTCCTCTCTTCCCACTCCTGCATTCAAATCTCCTAATAAACAAATTTTATCATTTATCCCGAAACTTTCCCAACATTCATTCAACTCACCCCAAAATCTTTCTCTCTCCTCCTCCCTTGCTCCATTTACTGGTGCATACGCGCATATAAAAACCCACAATTCCCCCCGAAATTTCACTTTAACCCACATTATTCTCGAACTCACCTATTTGCATAATTTTACCTTATCCCACACCTCTTTCCTCATAACTATGCCTACCCCTTCCCTCGCCCTCACTCTCTCGTTCACCCCCGAAATCATACCCTTAAATTTTCCAAAGTCCATCTCCTTCTATCCTTTCAGCTTTGTTTCTGTCAACCCTAGCACATCCAACTTTTTCCTCGAACATTAACCCCACTTCTTCCCTTTTCAGATCCTCATTTATCCCTCTCACATTCAAACAACCCACTCTAATCTAATCTCTTTTACCCATCTTATCTCTTTACTCCCCCTTACACTCTACTATCCTGACCCTCTTATTCACCACTCTGCTTTCTACTATTCCCTCACTTGATTTGGCTGCACGCTTGCCGGGATCCCACAACCTGAGGCACTTCCCAATACCTCAAGCTCCAAACCCCGCTCAAACAACCACACCCTAAAAAAATACCCTAAAACTATATTCTAAAATTAAATCACAATATATCTATAAAACTTAATTTAAAACCTATGTTATCGTTGAAATTTATAATTACTTGAAGTAAACTCTTCCTACTGTTGAAGACACTCCTCTTCTAGAGTTCGATATTACCGATTTATAAGATCCCTGAATAATCTTCCTTCTGTGATAATATCCTTATGTAAACTATTCCTACAGTAGAATCAAAAGGAAACTTGATGTATTCTCCTTCTGTCTTGAAGATACTCTTGTTAGAGTTCCTTTGCTTTAATTTTTTACTTTATTCTTTCTTGATCTTTGGTGATCTTTTCCAAGTAAAGACAAAGTTAGGTACCTCAGAAAATTTATTCTTTCCTGCTAATGGTTTTTTCTCAACACTTGTGCTTAAAATGAAATTAGAATTACTTCATTTACTAAGTTGTACCAGAAATTCTTGAGATCCTTGAAAGGTCTTCTTCAAGTAAAACAAAGCAAGAAACCTCATCAAATTCCAAGAGTCCAAAAAGCACATATACTGGTAATTATGCCACTTCACAATTTATTTATTTATTTATCAATCAATTCACTTATTTATCTTCAAAATAAATTTTAAAATCATAAAATAATTAATTTTCACATTTTGTGAAAAAATTTTCAATTCATTAAAAGCCTGGATCTTTTGAAGAGAGCTTTACTTTTCAAAAATTCTATTTTTTCTTCACTTTCGCAATATTTCCCAGCTGTTTTCTTTCTGAATCTTCTATTTTTATCACGTCTTTATCCAACGGTATCAAATTATATATATATATATATATATATATATATATATATATATATATATATATATATATATATATATATATATATTGTTAAGTTATATATATAAAAAAAAAAATATATATATATATATATATATATATATATATATAGGTGAAGGTTACCATAAAGGAAGAAAAAACTATAGACTTTTGAGGAAAGTATATTAAAGTTTCTACCATGGCATATGTAGAACAAGAAAAGCAAATGCATTTTAATTTTTTTTTTTTTGACATGGTAGATTGATTTTGTAGATGCATGTTTTAGCCTGTATTTTTTTAGAGTCAGAAATATTTTTTTCATGCAGAACAGATGAGATTTATTTTTATTTTTTTTTAACTAATGGGAACCCCAAGGGTATACCGCACCGATGGCAGGAGTCGGGGTCTCTCGGCCTTCCGGGGACCTACGGGGTATGGAAATCCCCGTCGGCTCGAGCCCCCTACTTGGCCGTGTAAAATACTGTATATATAAAGTATTTTACACGGCCAAGTAGGGGGCTCGAGCCGACGGGGAACAGAGAGGTGACGTTTTCCATATCCTGTAGAGGGGGAGGAAACAATCGTGACACCCAAATACCAAAGAGCGGTTCCGGAGACCCTCCCCGGAGGGGGGGGAAATAGTCCTACCCTGTCGTTCCCCGGAAGGCCGAGAGACCCCGACTCCTGCCATCGGTGCGGTATACCCTTGGGGTTCCCATTAGTTTAAAAAAAATAAAAAATAAATATAAACTCGCAAACCATTAAAAAATGTTTCACGATCTAAAAAGTACCACGACAAAGCATGCGTCTCTGGAAGTAATTATATAAAAAATTAAAATTTTTTTTTTTTTTTTTTTTTAAATACACTGCTTTTCATGTTCTACATATATATAGTAAACTTTTCTTCTAAATAAACTTTCCTCAAAAGTCTATAGTTTTTCCTTCCTTTATGGTAACCTTCACCTATATATATATATATATATATATATATATATAAACAATATATATATATATATATATATATATATATATATATATATATATATATATATATATATATATATATAATGAGACACAGTAGGGGGCTCGAGCCGACGGGGAACAGAGGGGGGGATGTTTTCCATACCCCGTAGGGGAGGGGGGAGAAACACCCGCGACATCCAAATACCAAAGAGCGGGGGTTCCGGAGACCCTCCCCGGAGGGAGGGAAATAGTCCTACCCTGTCGTTCCCTGGAAGGTCGAGAGACCCCGACCCTTGCCATCTATGCGGTCAACCCTTGGGTATTCTTTAGTTCTAAACACCACCCATCAATTAAAGGGCAACGTAATATTTCAAGTTATCGTACAATTCCAATTTCATTAATTTAAAATTTTATTAACTTTTTTTAAAAACGCTTTTTTTTTGTATTTTTTAAAAGTATTTCCTAAGTCAAATTTTAAGCAGAATCTAAAAATGCTTTCAGTGTATAATTAATATTTTTTAAGATACATATGACGGTTAATCAGGAGGCTGACCTAACTTTTAATAATAATAAAAATAATAATTAGGT
>JABUQX010010697.1:30000-42500 GCA_015478945.1 Trachelipus rathkii
TAATTCTCATAATAATTTCACATTTATTATTTCTAATGACAATGCTAATAATTAATTATTACAATTCCAATAATATCGATTTATTTAATAAAACATAGCAATAATAATAATAATAATAATAATAATAATAATAATAATAATAATAATAATAATACTTTCACACATATACAAATAAATAATATAATAATTATAATAATAATAATTAAAATTTTTATTATTATTATTATTATTATTATTATTATTATTATTATTATTATTATTATTATTATTATTATTATTATTATTATTATTTTAATAATAATAATAATAATAATAATAATAATAATAATATTAAGAAATAATAATAATAATAATAATAATAATAATAATAATATTAATAATAATAATAATAATAATAATAATAATAATAATAATAATAATAATAATAATAATAATAATAATAATAATAATAATAATAATAATAATAATAATAATAATAATATCAAATATAAGTTTGTCGATATTCTTTATTTTTCTAGTAAAAGTTTTTTGAAATGCGTTTTGTTATATTTTTACAATTCGAGTGAGTAATCTTGAACGTTGAAATTAGATCGTATATTTCCTTAAGCTGCTTGTACAAGGTTAAGACGATGCCAGAGGGAAGTTCCATTCAGATGTGCAAGAATGGAGTTGATAAGTGAAGAGAAGCAACTTTAGAATCAAAATAGGGACAAAATTTTAAATGAGTGTGAAAATGGAGTGTTGAGTGGTCAGCATAAAAATGAATAGAATTAAAACTGCAGCTGGGAAGGTCGTTGACGAAAAATAGAAATTAAGTAGGAGATAAGACAGAACCCTGAGGAACACCACAATTAATAGGGAAAGAAGAAGTCAGTCCTTTAACAAGCGCCGATAAAGGACGATATGAAATTAGGTATGAATGATCGAAGTGAAGAAGAAGAAAACTCAGAGGAACGAAATTTAGCAGAAACATAGCTGCTAGACATTGTATAGATCAATCCACTTCTGAATCATTCCTCCTTCCCAAAAAGAAAAAACATCTTAGAAGAGTTTGGAAGTGATCTACTTTAAGATCAATGAGAACTTGGAACTTATAGAACATCCAAAAAAGGCTTAGGAAGATCATTTCTGGGGTGACATGCATCCAGTTATCAAAGTTTCGATAAATTTAGCAAAATTAATAAGATCGCTTCTGACAATAATGGTTAGTATCTGGCATGAGTTTAAACTCTCTCCGTGCATATATATATATATATATATATATATATATATAGTATATATATTATAATATATATATAATATATATATATATATATATATATATATATATATATATATATATATTATTATACTATAGTATATATATATATAGTGGATATGAATTTATTTTTAAAAACAATATACCTGTTGGCCAAGCATAATAATATTTTGGAGTATACAAATTGCATAAAATAATAATAATAATAAATAAAAAAAACAACATTCCAACTCTACAAATTGATACAGCACAAATGAATAAAGACCATTATTATACAATAGCCAATACGTAAATATATAAAACCTATATTTAAAAAAACTATATATAGAGTAATTTCAACGCCGAACGACCTAACTCATTTTTAAAAGTTATAATATTGTATTTATTTTCCTTTAAAAACTATATTTCTCTTAAACAATTTTAGTCTACTTATAGGAAATATTTTTTTGATGTTTCAATATATCAGAGCTCAATTCTTATATTCAAAAATTTGTGTTCTTATAATTCTTACAAGTTCGCCAAGATGTTCTTATGAAATTAAACATAAATCTCAAACTAACCTTAGCTTTAATTTTTTTTTTTCTTTTTTTTTTTTTTTTTGCATTTATTAATTTAAAATAGAGAGATTGTAAAGGCTGATGGAATAATGCAAGGAAACATGAAAATTTTTTATTTTAAACCATTTACAAGCACACACACTAACAATTTAATTATATTATTATTATAGTACTGAAATCTCACTATCTCTCCTCCTACTATATTTCATCTCCTCTCACTCACTCACCACAGCCCTCATACGGCAAGAGTACCTCTATATATATATATATAAGCGTAACTCATACCCTCATTCCACTAATATATCATAATTATATTAGTCATTAAGATATCAACATAGCTATAATTTGATAGTAAATTTTATATATTATTACAACAACCGTTTATACCATAACTTAATAATTATATAAATTACCTACTCATAAAATATATATATATAAATCATACACTCCCCCTGAATTAATCATACTACTTCACTATACTATATAATAACATATATATACTACTACGATCCTAACTCAGTAATTAATGAATACACCATAGATTACTCCACCAGACGATGATATAATGAATTAAATAAATTAAACTATACCTGACATTATTATAATACCCTATATATATAAAAAAAATATAACACATAATAACGTAATATATATATCATGTTTATATTATCATAGATATTGTTATATTATATATACCATTAATATAACTATGATGTATTATATAATTCTAACTATACCAACACAACTATACCTCAGATAAGCTAACTCTACTTATCAGTTCGCAGGTATTAATGTTATTACTAGAATCATAATAGCCAGGATGGCCAGTATAGTACATATACCTACTGCTAGTATATTATATCTAATAAATGTATACCCAAACCCTTATAGTTAATCACCCGTATATATATAGTATAAATGAAAATATAAATCCAAAACCCAAGATACTCCCGTGAACTCATATATAATGGGCTATGTTGATATATATTATATACTCACCTTAGCCAATATAGATCAGTGCGATTATAGTAATACCTACCTATATATCTAATTATATATATATATAAATATTAATAAATAGTCAGGTATATATTATATACAAGCCTACACACACACATAAATAATATTATATATATATATAGATATATAATAAATTATTAAAATAATATATAACATATATATAATAATATATATAAAATATTATTATATAAATATATATTATAGTAAATATATATATACACCTACACACACATTATATATATTATATATATCATATATATAATTATATATAATATTATTTTATAATATATATATATTAATATATTAATATACACACACCTACACACAACACACATATAGTTAATATATTATATATATATATATATATATATATATATATATATAATAATATATATATATATATATAGATATATATTAATATATATATATATATATTATAGTAGAGGAAGAAAGCCATATTCTGTAAGTGGCAGGAATTTTGGAGCTATCTCTACTTTTTCTTCCTACCATGGCAGTCTTGTTGTTGTAGTGTGGGGCTTGTAGTTTCTTCTTCTGCTTGATTTCCTACACTTCACAAGGTAGTATGGTTAGTTCTTTGATAGCTTCTTACACTATTAGGGCTTCTTTTATTACGCTTGAGGGGCTTAAGTATATACAGGTATTCGGAATTTCACCTTTCTTTCTGGAATCCGCCTTCTTCACGAACAGGAAGCCATATGGTTATTCTTTGATTGGTACTTCTTGGCTAATGAACAATCAACACAACTAGTTCAACCCTTTTATAGTATATCTTTTAATGACGAGTGCTTAATAACAGCCTCTTACGTTTTTGGCTATATTTATTTAAATTTACATATCAAAATAATATTTAACAAGTTTGATGCCTTCCTATCAAGTAGATTAATTTCTAATAGATATTAATTTTTCTCGCTGACTGCAACATAGTTAAATTTTCATGAGTCTAGAGAGAGAGAGAGAGTGAGAAAAGGCGAGAAATTAGAAATCATCTTTTAGGTACAATAAAACAACGCTAAGTATAATATAAACAATAATTTTATTAAGAAAGCATTGTAAACAATCATATAACAATGAAATGATTTTATTCTAAAATATACTAAAAGTAAGAATCAAATATAAAACAAATTTATGATTAAAATAATTGTAAAATATATATACTCCTTACACAGAAGTTCCGCTGTTATTTTGTTTTCGAAGATTTACCATTTTTATAATGTTTTACGTTCAACTAACATATTTGAGCAATTTAAATTTAAAAAAAAAATACTTTTAAATTATATTTATATTATTTTATATGGAATATTTTAACCAGAAATTATTTGACAATGCTACATACACTTCGCGCCCTAAAAGCTGAGCACTCTAAACACTAATTTAAATTAAATTCACTTCATTAATCACTGAAAAAGCACCCTACGTACTGGGTTACGTCTATATACAAAAGCTTGTTCCTGTTGTTCAGTAGATGAAGTGACCGTTTGTGAAGGCGAATCATCATCCAATTAAGGAACCATCTGCGAAGGCAAATTACCAGCTGGTTGACGCACAATCTGTAAAGTCGAATAACCAGTCGGCTGAGGAAACTCATCAGAAAGATATGATGACTGATGTTGATCTTTCTTTGAACGAAGAATGAATCACCAAGAAGAATACAGCTTGAATGAAGACAATACAGTGACAGTGGTATGAGGGCCTCGTTGTATTATACCAGTGGTGCCCAACCCGTAAGCTCAGCGGGCAACATGTTGCTCGCGTTACCGTTCTAATGTGCCTCGCGATCTTGATTGACTTGTGTTACTGTTTTATAAAAATTTAAATAGTTTTAGTAAATTATATATACAGTAGCTTTAATGTAATTTACTATAGAATATGTTATATAAATAATATACATATTATATATATATATAATATATATATATATATTATATATATCATAGAGCCGACTATGGGGATCTTGTTAAAGCGGTAAGTGCCTGACATATCTAAGGATTCTGACAGGGTATGACAACGCATCGTGCTACTCTCATATGTACCCTTCCTTTTGGATTTCCTCTTTCGCTTTTGCTACTCTGTCTAGTTTTTTTCATCTCGTTCCATTTCAGCTTCTTGTTGATTGGAAAGCAACCTCTTTCTCCTTATTCTTGTTAATTGTGGTGTTCCTTCAGGGTTCTGATTATCTCCTACTTTATTCCTTACTTTTCTTTAACGCGTCTTCTTAGCTGGACTTCTAACTTCTGTTTTCACTCTTATGCTTGCTGAGAACAACTCTCCATTCCTTCCACTCACCACCTCAAGATTGCGCTCTCTCGTTTGTATTCCAGAGTTTGCCTCTCATCTACAGTATTTCCGATCAATTTCTTTGCCCGATGTGGGCGGGATTCTCAGTGGTGACTAACCGCTATTTATTGTGAAATTCAACACTTTAAAAACTTTAAATTCTTCATAGTCTCCTTCTCTAAAAACACACCTCCCAACTTTTCTATCCCTTTCGAACGGCTCTAAATATCTCACCTGTAAAACATAAATATTCTTTGGACTGAACATAAATAGTGAATTGTCTTGGAGACCTCATATCAAATCGACGTTTGCTTAAAATGGCCTCAGTGAAGCTAGGAATTCTGCCCTCAGATTGCGTGAATTTCTTACTGACTCAGTTAGCTTCAGTTTATATAAGAATCTTAATTAGCCCTATATGGAATACTGTTATCACATTGATGGATCCGGTTCCAACCCTCCTTTTGGTAGTGTTGAGGTAATAAGGTTAAGAGACTAATAAACTGCTCCCATTACTTTCTAATTCCCTTGACCCTCTTTCGTTGCGACGTGATATTGGTGCCAAATCTCTTTTCTATAGGTATTTTACAAACGGCAGTGCTCGGAAAATTGGACCTAAGCTTTACATTCCTCAGCCACATAATGCGTCGCCCTCGTTAAAACAAGATATGCCGTTACTCTCACATGAAGTATTGTGTGAATATTGAGAGACTCAAGGTTTACTCGTGTGGTGCTACTCCTTTCTTTCCAGCCACATCTGTTTTGTTGAACTAATTACCTTCATCCATTTTTCCTTCAGTATTCAATCTTCCTCTCTTTAAGTCTCGCTTCTGCGCCCACCTGAGGGAATTTGCGTTAGAAAAGGGACTGGGTGAATTTACTTTCCTTTTTGTTTTTTCCTTTTCATTCTTTTTTGTTATTTTTTGGGTTTTTGCTCCCTCCTTGGAAAATTGAGCCGCTGTGCCAGTGAAAGGTGCATCGTGTAAATATATATATATTATTATAGTTATATTATATATTATATATATTATATATATATATATATATATATATATAATATATATTTATATCATTATATATTATATAATAATAAATTAATGATTATTTATGTTGGCGTCGTCTTATGCTGTGGGCTCGCTTAAAATTTTAAATTCATTTAATTTGCTCGCGATAGCTAAAGGTTGGACCATTGTAGTAGACATATCACTATGTTGAAATTGATTCCTCTCCATTCTTCCAAGATAACCATATATTATATATTATATAATATAATATATAAATATTATAATATAATATAATATATATATATATATATATATATATATATATATATATAATTAATATATATTATATATATATATCCTATATATATATATATATATATATTTATATATATATATATTTAATAATATATATATATATATCTATATATTAATATTATATATTATATATATAATATATATATATATAATATATATATTATATAGTATATATAAAAAAATTAACATAACATATATATATATAAGAAAAGAAATAATAAATAAAACTTGCATTAACATTTAATAATATATATATATATATATATATATATATATATATATATATATATATATTATATATATATATATAATATATATTAATATATTATATACCGGTTAACGGTAGGAGGTAACGCACTGTACGCCTATACAACTTATTCCGAACATTTTATTTGCGAGTACACATAACACCGTTGCCAACCAATATAACCCTCAGTAAAAACCCAGGTTAGCCAGAGGGGTGGTTGACAATTGACTTAGTACTATCTCTATATATATATATTACTATATATATATATATATATAACAGTATATTATATATATATATAACCAAATATCACCTAATATATATATATATATATATCAATTATATATATAATATATATATATATATATATATACAAAGAAAGGTGAAGAAATAATTAAATGATTCCTTACAACAATCGCTACTATTAATGATAAGAATAGCAGCTTTTAAGTTTATAATAATCGGTACATATTAAATGAATTCAAAATGAATTCAATATTCAAAGTTTCAATCAACTTAATAGAATTATTAATAATAATTTGCAATAGAATTATTAATAATACTTGGCAAAATGACCCTCAATAGGCATCAAAGATTCAAATAAAAACTAAATTATTTGAACATTAAACAAATTAATATTAAATTTAAACTATCAAGAACAAAAATATTTCTATGTAAATTGAGTTTAATATGTAACAATAAATAATATTATACGACCGATATGTTAAAATTATTCGATATTAACGCACAAATAATAATAAATAATAATATAATTAAATAATAATAATAATAATAATAATAATAATAATAATAATAATAATAATAATAATAATAATAATAATAATAATAATAATAATAATAATAATAATAATAATAATAATAAAAATAAAAATAAAAATAAAAATAATAATAATAATAATAATAATATATTCCCATAATAATAATAATAATATATAATAATAATAATAATAATAATAATAATACGCCTCCACTATAATAAAATAAATAATATGAAAATATTAAAACTTCCAAAATAATGAATATGATAATTGAAAATCACTAATGCTTATGATAATTTCTAAACAATAATAATAATATAATAATAATATAATAATAAAAAAAATAATAATAATAATAATAATAATAATAATAATAATAAATAATAATAATAATAATGTGAGCATATATAATAATAAAACTTTTCAGCCCCAGAAGAGGACTTGTCCTGTTAGAATCGGAGCCCATCGTACAAAGGTCCCTGGGGGGCACGCGCCGTCGACACCAATCCCGTCGGCTGGCCAGGCCTATCGCGGATGCCGGAAAGTTTTCTCATTGTCAGCAAAGCACAGTCTTTTTGATAATTCATGAAGGCCACGCTCACCCCAACATTGAATTCCCATGTCTTCTCTATAATCTGTCTTAAACTAAAGATCAGATCCGCTGTTCCCCTATTCTTCCTGTACCCATGCTGCTCCTCCCCCAACTTTGCTCATATCCTCCCTCTCAGTCTTTTCTCTCTAACATTCTTTCATATATCTTTACTATATGATTTATCAGAGATATCCCCCTGTAATTTTCACAAATACCAGAATCTCCTATTCCCTTATACATTGCCACTATCATTGTTGTTCCCCACTCCTCCGGCATTCTTCCGCTCCTTCAGTAGCTTTAGTACATACCTCTTTGTTTGGACAACCGCCTCCCTCACCAGCTCTATACCCACACCATGCTCACAAGGCGCCATCCCGTTTTTCATCCTCGCAACAGCCTCTTCGAACTCTTACTCCTTAAACACCTCAACTTCCTTCACCTCCTGCATCAGCAAATCATCTCCATCCCCCAGCACTCTGTCTTCCCTCTCCACGTTCAACAGAGATTCAAATATCACTATCTTACGTATATAATATATATATATATATATATAATATTATATACCAATATATCTATATATATAGTCTGTATATATATATATTATATATTATATATATTCATTTTATAATATATTATAATATTTATTATTATATATAAATTATATAATATAAAGTATTAATATTATATTATTAACAATAGTATAACATAACTATAAATAAAATATAATATATATAATAAATACCTATATATATATATATAATATATATTATATGGACCTATAATAATAATACCTATATTATAAATTATTCATAATATATATATATATCTACTACTTATACATATCATATATATATATATATATATATATATATATATTTTCTGTAAAATTAAGTATTATATTATAATATTATATATAAATTATATAATAGCAACTATAAGAAATATAAAACTTAACATATAATATATAAAAATATATATATAGAGGTATATAAATATATATATAACGTCTCACCTGTTAACAACATTAACATTCTTGGATTGAACATAAATAGTGAATTGTCTTGGAGACCACATATCACTTCGGTGCTAAAGCGACCTCTAAGAAACTGGGAATTCTGCTTCAAATTGCTTAAACTATTTTTCTTCTGCTCAGTTATCCATTATTTATAATAAGGGTGATTGACTTATCCATTCCCTGTAGAGATTACCGTATAATACATACACAAATTGTGGCGTGGTTCCTGGATGACCACTCTTAATTATTATAGATAAGGATTGAGCATAAGGAGCTAAGAGAACTATATAAAATTGCTGTCCCCTACTTTCTGATTCCATTTGATCTCTCTTACAATGCGACTCGTGACATTGAGCGCACTTTCTCTTTTCTATAGGTATTACACGGCAGGTGCTCCAAGGGAATTGACCTTTCTTGCCATTCCTTACAAGCCACTGCGATCCTCGTACACAAAAGCTGCCTTGCTCTCACATGAATTTGTGGTGAATCTACAGATCAAGGCTCTGCTCGTGTAATAGGAATTCTCATTTCTTGCAGGCTAATTCCTTGTTTGTGAAGCATCCATAATGCCTTCATCTTTTTTTTTCTTTTCTGTATTCATAATACGGTCCTCTCTTCCCACGTCTGCTTGCCACCATAGTTAATTAGCATTAGGCAAGCGGTGTTGGGTGAGTTATTTAGTTTCCTTGTTTTGGTTTCGTGTTTTTTTTTTTTCCATTATTTGAATATACATAATTATTTGTCTAGCGTAGCTCTGTAAAATAACTAAATATATTAACTCCAATTATAATTATAAATATATAATATAATATATAATATACTATAGTAAAATATACTATATATATAATGTTAATCAATATACGTTATTATATATATACTAATAATAGCCTACCGAAGTGTGCTGCGAAGAGAGGTAAGTAGTTTAAAACTTGCAGTATCATGTTATGGGTGAGTGGCATTAACCGTCGCGTGGTTTATTCCATTCTAGTAACGAAAGTTTATCACAGACTTGTTAAAGACTGCTAACTTTAGCACTTTTAGTACTAATACGAAAGTTAGTTTACTTCTGGAGATTTTAATCCATCCTATAGAAATAAAAATATCGTACTAATAAATATTCCAGTGGGCCGCAGCCGAGTATATATATTTATTAATGATTAATGTCTACATATATAAGTCAATTACGTTACTATAATAATATATAATATTATATATTATATATATATATCAAATATATGATTTTATATATATATATATAGTATTAATATATACTATCATCAATATAATAAGTTCAGTATATATATTCAAATCTATAAAATATTAAAATTATAGGTAGGTATCCGATCAAAATAATATATATATTATATATATATAGACCAGTAAAAAAATAATAACTCCGATATTTATATGAATATTATAGTAATATTTAGTTTAATATAAGGTATTATGAATATATATAATATCAGTAGCCTAATAATATAAATCAATATATAAATGATACCCTAGTGAATTCAAACTATTATATATAAGCTATTAAAAAAAATATATATATTATCAAAATAAAGATAAGAGCAAGATTATATGCTAGAAGTTTTCCGCCAGAGTATGCCGCTAGTTATTAAATAGCAAATAGATAGATTAATACATAATAGTCTGTGATGCAAGCTCCAACTAGAACATCTAACATACGATTAATACACCAATAAGTATATATCTAATATAAGGAATAATTAAATAAACAATAAAAAGTTAAAATGGCATAAATTATAGGCTCGTATGATTTATGTTAATGGCTCTATTATATTGGTTTCACCTGTATCTTTTTATAATAATATAATAATAATAATAAATAGATAATAAATAATAATAATAATAATATAATAAAATAATAATAATAATATAATAATAATAATAATCAATAATAATAATTAATAATAATAATCAATAATAAATTAATAATAATAATAATAATAATAATAAAATAAATAAAATGATAATAAGAATAAATCATAATAATAAAAATCAATAATTAATAATAAATAATAATAATAATATAAAATAAATAATGATAATTAATATAATAATAACGATAATAATAAATAATACATAAATAATTAATAATAATAGATAATAATAATAATAATAATAAATTAATAAATAAATCACAATAAACTGCTAACAACTACTACTAACTACTACTAAAAACTACACTACTACTACTACTACTAAATACTACTAATATAATAAAATAAATAAATAATAATAATAATTAATAATAATAATAATAATAATAATAATAATAACTAATTAATATATTAATAATATTAATAAATAATATATTAATATAATTAATATAATAATATATAATAATAATAATAATAATAATAATAATAATATAATTAATAATAAATAATAAATACTTAATGAATAAAATAATAATAAAAATAAATAATAATTAATAATAATATTAATAATCAATAATAATAATTAATAATTAATAATGAACTAATTAATTAATTAATTTTATAAAGACCAATAGAATAATAAAATAATAATAAAAATAATAATAAATAATAATAATAATATAATAAATATAATAAAAATAAATAATAAATAATTATAAGAATAAGAATAAGAAGAAGAATAAGAATAAGAATAAGAAGTAAAAAAAATAAAAATACAAATAATAATAAAAATAATAAATTATATACACTTTTTCTAAAGCTCTAAATATCTCTCTTTTGGCTCTGCAGTTAACTTTTTATCTTTTTTTTTTTATAAGTAAAATTCTAAAAAATAAAATATAATTTTTCTGGAATGATAATAGCAAAGTAATATTTATGTTTCCCCCTTAAGTGTTTCGTCCTCAAACGTGGGACAACTTGAGGCTACAAATTTTGAAAAGAGAATAAATGTTATTATAATAATAAATTAAAAAATTAAAGATTAACATAACATAACATAACATAACATAACATAACACTCATTGAAATTATGGATTAATTAATTTCCATTAATGTTATGACTGACGTCATAATATGGAATGCGTTGTCAAACACAATTTTTGTATTAAAAAAAGAATTCTCAGAGTTAACATTTATGTTCATTTGCAAAGGGTAGGAAAGCCATGCCTAGTCTAATCTCGGAAGTTATAAATAAAAATTTATAATCGTTTTCTGATTATATGAGCGATTATTTCTGTTGTTACGTCATCGTTCTAATGACATCATTGTTCTAATGACGTCACAAGGCTTTATAATGTGGTTCAAAACCGTTGTAACTTATAATTCTACAAATTTTGAGTTATAATTTGTCATACTTTTGTATTAGGTATTTCATAAAACATTATGTTTAAGTGATATAACTTTAAAAAATTTTAATGTTTTGTTTATAGTTTGTAATGTTGAAGGCATGAGAAATC
>JABUQX010010697.1:45000-50000 GCA_015478945.1 Trachelipus rathkii
AACAGTCTTATTTCTGTTTTTATTTTTTAATAATGAATCCCTTATACCCTAAACTAATTTATAGGACTACAGACATGTTAATCACTCTAAATGGTGAGCTCACTAAAGTACTGTTCGACAGGCAATTTCTAATTATAGCAGGGCTAATAAAAGTACATTGAACGTTAAACGTTACTAAACATGTTGCATAGGATGTATAATTGTTCTCTCAAATTATTTATATAAAAAATATAGTGAAGCATAAATTATTTTAAAAATAGATAAAACACATGATTGTATAAAGATTTAATAATATAGAAGATATAAAAAGCCTCACTCTTATATCATAGCTTATCATTTCATATTTTAAGAGATTTAATATATAATTTAATTGAATTTTCTAGTGACGATAACATATAAGAATATTATTGCTGACACATGTATAAATGTTATTCCGATAACTAATCTTGTATTTTAATTAGATATTATGTGATTATTTTTATTTATTATTATTATTACTACTCTTAATTATTATTATTATAATTATCATATATTATTATAATATATAAATTATTATTAATTTATTGACTTTAAATTACTCTAGATCTATATGGTTTAACTAAAGAACTTTACCCGCTAAATGAATTACTCTCGAAAACTAAGATAGATAGCAAGAAAACTGATAACATATATGAATCAGCGTAATTGAAATTTGTATGGAAAATAAAAAAAAAATTTTAATTTTTTTTTAATTTTTTTTTATATCCAAAACTACGATAGGTACAAGAAATCTAATAACATATTTAGAAAGCGCCATGAAATATGCTTTTGAAAAAAGATTTTATTTTTTTTTAACTAAAAGCAATACCCCAGGGTAAACCGCAAAGACGCGGCAAGAGTCGGGGTCTCTCAGGCCTCCTGGGGACGACGCGGTTGCGACATATTTCCCCACCTCCGTGGGTTAAGAGGGTCTCACGGAACCCCCTCCGCACTCTGGTATTTTGGGGTTCGCGGGAGTGTTCCTTCCGCTCCTCCCCTACGGGGTATGGAAGAACGTCCCCCCCTCTGTCCCACGTTGGCTCGAGCCCCTAAAAAATATTTATACGCGATTCCATATATGTTTTTAGTTTTCTTCTACCTATCGTATAGTATTAGGATGTATATAAAAATAAAAAATATATAATTTTTTTTTTTGTTTCCGCGATGAAATTGCATTACGGTCTGCATTCCAGTAAATATGTTATCAGTTTTCTTGCTACCTATCTAGTTTTCGAGATTATCATGGGGAAAAGGTAAACTTTCGGGTTAGTTTTGCCATTATTATTTTGATTCATTATCTATCTATTAGTTGATTATTATTATTATATTAATTAATATTATTATTATTATTATATTATTATTATTGTATTATTATTATTATTATTATTATTATTATATATTATTGTACTAAATATTTGTAATAAATTTCATATATTTGAAGTATTTTCTTTTCTATAAAATCAGTGAAGCAAAGGAAATATAATTGTATTATAAATCAAATTAGAACGCAAAAGCAAAATAATAGCCTCGCACTATTCTTAGCTCTTAACTCAACAAATTGTTACTTGCAGATGTGTCAGAAATTCTAAAACAAAGTCACTCAAGAACCCTTTATCATTGCCTGCTTTATCTAGGAATGGCCCTGTGACGCATGCGCTCAACGATAATACACACGTAGTATGGTCGCAGGTTAGGTGGTTTCGGAGAGTATTCAGATATCAGAAATGATGACCTATTTATCTGAACTGTGCGTTCAGAGTGAGGTAAAGTGCTGCGTACTATATGAATAAATATAATATAAAAATAGTATATTTAGAGAGTGCCAGTAGTACTGACTATATACTATATATATACTATTATATATTATACTATATATTATATTATATAATATATAGTATAATATTACTAATATATATACTATATATATATAGGTAAAAATTCCTGCGTAGTCGTCTGAGGTTCGATATTCGATATATCGGAACTATATTCGAAATATATCGCAAATTCTTTAGTGTGGAATATATCGATTATAATTCAGATATTTGAATGAATTATATAATTGATATATATAGTAAAAGTATATATATATATATATTCATTAACAGCCATGATAATTATATATATAAAATAATATAATGAAATTATAAGTAATTATATTATAAAACAGGGTATATATATATATATAGTTAGTTATATATATATATGATTGGAGTAAAAAAGAGGTTAGTGTCTAAAGCTGACATGTAACTAGAGAACAACAGCCCCTACAGTAGTATGGCATACACATTGTTGCATATACATGGCACAGGGAAAAAAAAAGACTTTGACCGCAAAAAATAGGGCGCCCGAGTGGTTAGGTGTTTAAATACATACGAATACCCAACGGCGTAGACCGCCCGCGCGATGTCAGGAAGTCGAGGTCCTCTGCTCTCGGTCTTCTAGGTGGACTACCGCGGAGTGGGGGACTAATCCCCCCCTCGGGGGGAGGGTCTCCGAACCCCCCGCTCTTTGGTCTGTTGTGGGTGTCGCTTGGGTTGCCTCCGACATAATCCCCTTCCGGGTATGAAACGTCCCTCCCGGCCTCCCTCGTCCCAAGACCCATCGGCTCGAGCCCCCAGCTAAAAAGGGAAATATATGCTTTTAGGGGGCTCGAGCCGAGCCCCCTATATATGGAGAAGATGGGATATATATATATAAGTAGATATATATATATATATATAGATAGTCCTATAGGTAATATATATATATATATATATTATATTAGTACATATATAATATATATATATATATAATATTATATATATTATAGTATACCTATTATATATAATAGTAGGTAGTATATATATATATATATATGATATTAATTATATATATATATATATATATTATATTATATTATATATATATATTATATTATATATATATATGAATATATTATATATATATACTATATGATATAATATATATATATATATATTATAGTATAGTATATTATATGAGACCAAGTATATTATATATATATATAGTATATGGTATAATATATATATATGACTAAATAAATATCCAATAGTTAGTTGATTTACTTGCCCTGTTAGTTGAATCCTTTCTCATTAGACATATTAAAATGAAATATGTTAGGCCCAGGCCATTTGTCCTTAAAATTTTAAGGCCAAAATGATTTTAGCATGGACTTTGTCTTGTTAGAGATGCAAGTGAAAGATGAATTATAGGGAAGACTTGTTTTAAAAGGCCATTCTCATTATAAATATTGATAACTAAATGACAGTTTTTAAATGGAGATATTTAAAAGAGCACTAAATAAAATTAATAAAATCTTAAAAGTAAAATATATGATAATATATAATATAATTATATATATATATATATATTATATATTATAATTATATAAGTTATATAATTGTGTATCAAATTATATATATATATATATATATATATATATATATATATATTATTTATATATATTATATATATAAAAATAAATAATAATAAAATAAATTAATAATAATAAGGGTGATTTAGCTCGCCCTAGTTAGATAATGAGATACATAATTCGTCAATAATCAGAATAAGTTTAAAAAAGTATGTACCATTTTCCTTAAAAATTTTGCCATATATTATTTACCTCGCTTTGTCTAATTTCGCATAAAATAAAAATTGTTCAAATGAAAATGGGTCCGTGTTTAGGAGAAGACTATGTAATATTCGCGCGCGGATATCTTCAAATTATTAAAGAGTCAATAATCCATTTAGATGACATAAACCTCTAATATTGTAAAAGTCACTAACACCTAAATATACTATCCTTAAAATTTAATTAGCACAACAAGGAATCAACTTATTCTTATAAGTGTGAAAAAGGTCCGATAAATGAGAGCCTTTTCTATTGTTTGTTAACTCTCGTATTTATTTCAAAAGGTTTTCGGTTCACCGATATAAACTTTATCGATAAATTCAAAAATAGTCGAAATTATCCGCAAACTCAGACGAAAGATTGTACAAATAGCCCAGATAATATTACCTTATATATATTATATATATATATATATTATATATATACTATATATATATTATATACCTATAAAATATAATCTATATGTATATTTAAATTTCAATTTCTTGAGCTGTATCTTTCCAAATACAATACAAAGATATAGATATATAGTATATCGTTTCTGTTGTTGCAAGTTAGGTGCTTTTGATTTTTTTTTGTTTTTATTTTATAATATACTGTATTGCTGACGGTATAATGTACTAAAAAAATGAATTTAGCAACAAAACATAGTCAAATGTGAAATATTGTTTAAAAATAATTTATTGGTAGGTAAATCACATTTATAGAATAGAAATATTTTTTTCTGTCAAAAATGAAAAAGTATCTCGAAAAGTACTTGAGTCTACTTTACAGAAAAACCAATGTACATGATTTGGAATTCTCTCAGCGTAAATGATAAAAGCCTCCTATTTACTTATTAAATGTAAAAAATTTAGATAGAAAGGCGATGGAACCAATATATTTGATTGCATCATATTAAAGTAATTATATATATTATATATTATATATATATATATATATATATATATATATATTAGGGGGCTCGAGACCGAACTGGAAAAGAGGAACCGATAACGTTTTCCAATACCCGTAGGAGAGGGCGAGGAACCCCCGCGACACCCAAAGTACCAAAGAGCGGGGGTTCCGGAATACCCTCCCCGGAGGGGGGGAAATTAGTCCTACCTTGTCTTTCCCGGGCCAGAGGCGAGAGACCCCGACACCTGCCATCTTTGCGATTTACCTTTTGGGTATTCTTTTAGTTTGAAAAACACCCCCAAAAAATAAAATATAACTAAATATTACTAAAAAATACTATTTTTACCAAAATTATTAAAAGTATTTCGAAAATTTGAGCCATTTTAAAACGTAATTTAAAAAAATACTATTAATAATAATACTAATAAAAAAA
>JABUQX010010697.1:55000-60663 GCA_015478945.1 Trachelipus rathkii
ATATATTATATATATTTATATCTATATATATATATATTATAATATATATATAATATATATATATATATATATATATATATATGATTATATATATATATATATATTATTTTATATATACCCGCTTCGGCACATCAATCCTCCAGGCTATAAACATAAATTCATAATGCTCCTCCCCTATTGTCAAAGATGTTCATCCCTGACAATGAAAAAAAAAAAAAAATGTTGCTAGACTGCTCGAATTAACAGACATTAGAATAGTTTTAACACAATCTTTCTGACGACAATTGTTGTTGGCTGCTTGGGTAGCACAAAATCTCTGAGATACCGTTTCTTCCTAAAAGTTGATCGGGACTAAGTATAAAGTATATATATATTATATATATATATATATATATATTATATATTATATATATATATTATATTATATTTATTATAATATATATAATAATATATATTTATATATATATATATATATATATTATAATATATATATTATATATATATATATATACATAGTATATATAATATTATATATATATATATTATAGCCGTTTAAAGAGATAAAAACGCTTATTTCCTTGAGGATATCGGAAAGTTATTTTATTATATAATTTTAAGATTAGCCATGATTACAAGTAATTACAATTTTATATATTATTATATATATAATTATATTTATATATATTAGATATATTTAATATCAATTTATATATTAGTACTTCGTACTACAGAATATATATATAATATATATTGATTTATTATGTGGACCGTTCCCGGAAGTACTGCAATACCGGGTCGATCCGTGGCAAAGGTGGAGCAAGCCCCAATCACTTCGCCGAAGTACAAAAATCAGATTAATATCGTTGATCCCGCATGGGGATCGTATCAGATATTAAGCTGATAAGAACAGATACTACACTTTGATCTTAGCCAAAAGGCCGAGAAGCGATAAACTTCTAGCACTCCTTTGAGACTTATAGCTCGCTTCTGTTGTAAATCGTACGAGTACGTGACGTCATCACAACAGATCACGAAAAATAAAAACTGATGAAATCTAATACAAAACGATAAAACTTCGTTATAACAGTAAAGGTTAAATTTGGTTTCTTCTTCTTATTATATATATATATATATATATATATATTATTATATATATATATTATATATAAAAACAATGTATATATATATATTTTGTATATATTATATCTTATAATATATATAGATATATAATTATATATATATATATATATTATATATTTTTTTTATATATATATATATATATATATATATATATATATATATATATATGTTGCAATTCAGTATAATAATGATAATA
Source organism: Trachelipus rathkii (assembly GCA_015478945.1). Taxonomy (NCBI): domain Eukaryota; kingdom Metazoa; phylum Arthropoda; class Malacostraca; order Isopoda; family Trachelipodidae; genus Trachelipus; species Trachelipus rathkii. The sequence continues at coordinate 56,337 of JABUQX010010697.1, forward strand.
AAATTTCTAACAACCACCTTTTAAGAAAAATGCATGAATATATGTACTCATCGTAAAACAGAATAAAATCTATATAATAACGATGATGGTGGTAATAATAATAATAAAAATAATAATAATAATATAATAATTAATATATAATTATAATAAATTGTAATTGAGAACACCTTCTCTTAAATACTTACTTTGTATTAAAATTCTAAGTATAAACAAAGTTAACCTAATTTACAATCAATTTTGCATTAATTTTAAAAAATTTGAAATTTTAATATTAATAAAAGATTGTAAGTCTTCGCTACGAAGCCTATAATAAACAAATTAAAAATTTGAAAGAAAAATAAATAAAGTTACAAAAGGACTAAGTCTTAATAATACAGATTATAACTAAACTTTTTAAAATAACGCTACACATTTAAGGAGATTGATTTTCAACTTAATTGTAATTAAAGATTAAAACATGACTACTGAAAAAATTAAAAATAAACTCAAAAAAATATATATATATATATATATTTATAATATAGTTATTATATATATATATATATATAATATATATATATATATTTATATATATATTATATAATATATATATTAAATATTGAAATTTACTAAAATGGGTAACTATATATAGGTTGTGAAAAAACGGTTTTTTTAATTTGTTTTTTTTTTTCTTTTTGAAAAAAAACGTAGGTTTTTTTTAAAAAAAAATGTTTTTTTTTTTGTTTTTTTTTTTAAATTACTCTTTTTTTATTATATAAAGATGTTTTAAATTTATACAGTAGTACCATACCCTTCTAGGCCTGATGAGATGGATGTGAGTGGAGTGTGGAGAGAACACTTTGAAAATCTGTACAATATTGGCAGTAATGAAGAGGTGATAATGCTGTGTGTGGGTTTGATGGTGCAGAAGGAATAGGTATATTTGGGGATGAGGTTATTAGCAAAGAGGAGGAAATGGGTAGAGTGAGAAAGTTGAAGATTGTTAAATCTGCAGGTATAGATGAAATTACTGTGAAATGATAAGAACGGAGGCAGATGGTGATTGATTGGATCTGAAGTGTGTAATAAAGCGTTTATGGAGGGTATAGTTTCGAGGGATTTGGAGGAGAGCAGTAATATACCCATTATAAGGGAAGGGAGATAAAGGGAATGTAGAAATTATAGGGTATTTAGTTTATGGAGTGTTGTAGGAAAGATATATGCTGGGTGTTTTGGTCGAAAGAGTGGGCCGAGTGACTGAAGGAGATTGGTGAAGACAAGGTGCGTTTAGGAGTAGTAAAGGATGTGTTGGGTCAATCTTTACATTGAATCAATATAGGAAATGAGGGAGAGAAGATAAATTGTATTTAGGGTTTTATGGATTTGCAACAGGGGTATGATAGGGTTAATGGGAAGTTCTATGGCAGGTGTTGTGATATATAGTGTTGGTGATGAGGCTTCTGAATGGAATCAAAGTAATGTACTGACGATAGTGAGGGCGTGTTAGAATATGGTGGTCAAAAGTGATCTGGTTAGTATTATAGCTGAGTGAGGAGGGATGCTGTTATGTATCTTGGTTTTCATTTGTATTGAATGGGGTTAATGAAAGATTAGAGGTGGTGGTGCAGGGGATGGATTGTTTTAGAATGATGGAGAATGGGTGAGAGTGAGGGTGCCCTACCTATTATTGCGGATGATTTGGTTTTGGTGTGGCGAATAGAGAGTTTGAGAGGATTTGGTAGAGAGATTTTGCAGGGTGGTGGTAAAAGGAGGGGTTTGAAAGTAACATAGATAGAGTAAGGTTATGGTTGTGAGTGGACAGTCTCAGTGTGAAGTTATGTTAGATGGTGGCAGCTGGAACAAGTGTCTGAGTTAAAAATATTTGGGTATATTTGGATGAGAAGGGAACGGATGATGCAGATTTGTTAGGAAAGTTGTGAATGGCAGGAAGGTGGTTGGTGCAATTAAATCGTTGGTGAATGCAAAGGGATAAGTCTTTAGTGCGCTAGGGTCCTACATGACTGTTGTTGTTACCTGTTTTATTGTATGTAGTGAGACTATGGTCAGGATTAAGAAGTATGATCTAAAGTTCAATGGTTCAGATGGACATCTTAGGGGCATGTAGGTGTGAGAAGAATTTGATTAAATGATGGAATGAACATATTAGAGAGTTGTGGTGGTGGTGAAGAAAGGGGTACGAGAGAATAAATGAGAGAATAAATGAGATGGTTTGGTCATGTGGAAAGGATGAATGTATAGTCGGTTTTGTTAAGCGGATGTGTAGTGGAGAGTGTGTTGAAAACGACCGGCTGGGAGATCGAAGAAAAAGTCTTGAGGACGAAATGTGAGTTTGGCAGAGGCGAGAATAAAGGTGCATAATAAGAGAGAGGCGGGGTTTTGTGAGGGGTAGGGTTGTGGCCCACCTGGGTCAAGGATGAACTTTACACTGACGGATTTACCATGTTGAGGGTCCGTCGCAGTCCCGATGAGCTTTACGAGTGGATTTTTCTGAACTGCGATGGGGGGGCGAGTCTTACTAATTAATGTACAGAGGGGGCGGTAAGGCGGTAAGGCTGGGCTTTTCGACTTTTGTCATATTCTTCTACTGGCTTTTCTTTTCTGATGCTTGTTATAATATTACTATATATATATATAATATACTAATATATATATATATATATATATATCTAATTATTATATATATATATATATATATATATTATATATAATAACAATAATATAATAATAATATTAATAAAATCAATATAAGAGATCATGTTGAAATTAAATTATATGCTAGGCCTAATAAAACTTATTAGTACTAAACTCTACTTTTTATATTGTATACTTTTTTACATATTGTATTTACAGGGTGTCTACCACAGGGAAACACGGGAAAATGAAAGTGTGCAGGAAACACAGGGAAAATAAATTATCCAATTTATATCAGGCATAATTTTTGCTCAACCCTAAAGAGTATAGTGAAGCAATATTGAATTAGAAATTCTCTTAAAAGGGAGATCTTAGGATCTAATTGCTCAAGGGATGTTAGAAGGTGTTTTGTCTTTGAAGAGGAGGAAGAAAGAGCTCAAGAATTCATTTACTGATTCTCCTCATCCTAGTAACTTAGAATTTAATTGTTGATAAGTTCAATATGGAGTAAAATTAAGTAAAAAATTAATATATCAATCTTTTTTTTAGCCTAAGAATTTATACTTTTTGAGTAATAATTCTTATAATATTATTATTAATTAAATTATTCATTCTGCAGTATCAGCGCATTTAAATAATTTCTTTTTATTTAATATTAATTGATAATTTGTATTATATAATATATTTAAATATTAGATAGAAGAACTATTATAAAGCCAGTTTTAATTTACAATGCTGGGCTCCACTCAGCATCCAGAATGGTCAGCTCAGAGAAGCAAAATCGGAACATTACGCTTTGTGCATCTACTGCAAGAAAGAATTTTGTCTTTCCAATATGGCAACAAGATCCATTAAATGTCATGCAAGTAGCAAGAAACACCAGAGCATCACTAAATGATTAAAATCCAGCTCGCCGGACATGATGAACAATTTTGTTAAGTAAAGTACTGGGTACTGTTCAATTAATTCTAAGCAGTTGCAAACAAATAATTCTGCATCAAGTTCTTGTTCTCAGGGAGCCTCAGTTGGTTCTACCTTGATGTCTCTTTTAGCAAGGCAAAAGATGTACAGAAAGCTGAAATAATGTGGAGTTTGACTGTTAATCAAGCTCATATTTCCAATAGAGCTTCTGATTTTGCCAAAAACAATTTAGTAAGATATTTCCTGATTCGCAGATAGCTCAGTACTTTTGGTAATGACCAAGATAACTTTCCTATTTATGTTATTTGGTTTTAGCTCCTTACTTAACTAAAAATGGAGGTGTATTGAGAAATACTTCTATATATCAATATCCTAATGTTGGGCTTTAAAATAAAATTGAGACAAAGAACTCAATGGAATATACATGTGGGTTTGAAGACTTTACTAGGGTCTCATAATCGTTATCTACTTTCTAGTTCTTACGCGCACTCGAAGTGAGATCTTTTGAATCTCAAGCGGGGCTTTGGGTAGCTGTTGACCTCATTACGTGACAGTATTTCATGGTGGACCTAATGTCATGGAAAATGTTTGTTTTGTTAAAAGCAGAATAAATACTTTCCGAAGCTCCGATTGATTGAATTTGGAAGTTGTTCTTTCATATTGGTCATGGGTCTCAAACTGGTTTCATAAAGCTCCAAAGTGGGATTTATTAGAAATCTTAAGGGCTTCTTAATTATTTATTATAACGGGTTTCACTAGAAGGGAACTCATGAAA
>JABUQX010010698.1:0-47740 GCA_015478945.1 Trachelipus rathkii
TAACCTACATCAAAAAACAGAGCTAATATTGATGTCTTCCCCTAAGGCATAATTGAACACCAGGGCGCAGCATGCGCCTTCCGCACAAAGTCAAACGAACACCGCACCCCCCGCCCGCCGCGTCCTCGCACCCCGCGCCCCCGCCCCCGCCGCCGCCTTCGCCCGCCGGCGCAATATTTCCGCGTTCCGCCCGCAGCGTGCGCCCGCAGGCGCCATATCCCCGCCTACCTAACGGCCGCCGCGTGCGTCCGCAGACGCAAAATTCCCGCGTGAACGAAAAATATGAAATAACCAATGTAAACTATTCAAAGAATTTCTTTTCAATAACATGAGTCATTCATTTTTTACTACAATTGTACGAAATTTTATTAAAAACATATACTTTACATACTTAAAGCAGTAATTCAGTAATCAAATAGAGGTGTTATTACCTAACACCTAGGGGATTAGTATGCTTGTTTTACTGCTTTACTGCTTTAACTCTCTGCTTTACTGCTTTTAAAAAAGCTCTCTGGCTTACTGCTTTAAAACTCTCTGCTTTACTAGCTTTAACTCATAGTACATACATACCTAAAGCAGTAAATCAGTAAATCAATAGAGGTGTTACCAACACCTAAGGGATTAGTAATGCCTTTTGTTTACTGCTTACTGCTTTAACTCATGTTTTACTCTTTAACTCATGTTTTACTGGTTTTAAACTCACATGTTTTACTGCTTTAACTCATATATTTATTAACATTACATACCTTAAAAGCAGTAAATCAGTAAATCAATAGAGGATGTTACCCAAGGGGTTAAGTATGCTTTTGTTTTACTGCTTTATGCTTTAACTTTGAGTCAAACTGCTTTAACTTTCTGCTTTACTGCTTTAACTTTCTGCTTTACTGCTTTAACTTTCTGCTTTACTGCTTTAACTTTCTGCTTTACTGTTTTAACTCATATATTTATTAACATTATGTTTTCTTTATATTTTTTATTTTTTGTTTTATTACTTTTTTATTTATTATTTCTATTTTATTTTTGTTTTTTTCTTTTTTTTTCTTTCAATTTGGGGTTTTTTAACAAAAAAAAAAAAGGAAAAAAATTTTGGGGGTTTTTTTGTTTTTTTTTGAGTTTTGGAGAATTAAAAAAAAAAAAGATTAAAAGGAATACCCCCCCCCGCCCCCATCGTAAGAATAAAAACACGCAGAGTTTCTGTTATATAAACATTTTATTTTAATAAAATTGTAACGAAAAATTTTATTAAAAACATATACTTTACATACCTTAAAGCAGTAAATCAGTAAATCAATAGAGGTGTTACCTAACACCTAGGGGGTTAGTATGCTTTGTTTTACTGCTTTACTGCTTTAACTCATGTTTTACTGCTTTAACTCTTGTTTTACTGCTTTAACTCACATGTTTTACTGCTTTAACTCACATATTTATTAACATTACTACCTAAAGCAGTAAATCAGTAATCAATAGAGGTGTTTACCTAAGGGATTTAGTATGCTTTTGTTTTACTGCTTTACTGCTTTAACTTTCTGCTTTACTGCTTTAACTTTCTGCTTTACTGCTTTAACTTTCTGCTTTACTGCTTTAACTTTCTGCTTTACTGCTTTAACTTTCTGCTTTACTGCTTTAACTCATATTTATTAACATTATGTTTTCTTTTATATTTTTTATTTTTGTTTTATTACTTTTTATTTATTATTTCTATTTTTATTTTTATTATTTTTATTATATTTATTGTGATTATTTTTATTTACTTCATGCCTATTGTTATTATTATTTAGAACAGCACATACACTACACACACACAACACACACACACACAGCACACACACTTAACTTATACAGACCATTCCCTATGACACTTATACACACATTCACTAATGACACTTACATTTACCCATAGACACTTACATTACACTTATACACACGCTGTCACAACCATCACACACACACACAACCACACACACAGCACACACACACACACTTACACTTATAACACCATTCACTATGACACTTATACAGACAATTCGCTATGACACTTACATTTACCCATAGACACTACATTACACTTACACACACCCACACACACACACTTCACACACACAGAGTTACTTACACACGCAGATTACTTACACTCCACACAGATTTACTTTACACTCACACACCACACAGATTTTACTTACACTCATCACAGATTTACTTACACTCACACACAGATTTACTTACAACCACACAGATTTACTTACACCACACACAGATTACTTACACACATACACAGATTTTACTTACACCTGCACACACAGATTACTACAACACACACACAGCACACACACACACATAGATCCACACACCTACACACACGCACACTCACTTACACATATAAGTAATAATTTAATTAAAACATTTTATGTTTTAATTAAACACTTACATTAATAGCCTCATTCAATATAACTAAAATTATTTCAAAGTTTTCTTAAATAATTCTTCTATAAAAAATCATTATCTTTGCAAAGAATTTATTATTACACAGTTAATACTTTTTGTTTTATAAATTTTATAACTATCAAGTTTTAAAATAACTTTTTAACTAAAATTTTATGAAATTTTACTTAAAAACATATATTTTACGTACCTTAAAGCAATAAATCAGTAAATCAAGTAAGGTCAGCCCCTAGCTCCCCTTCTACACCAAGCTATGCACGTTTTGTTCTATTGACTTACTGCTTTACATCATCTTTAGCCATGTAATAAAGTATAAAAATAAGAAAATAAGTTCTTCTCTGCTAACATAACATGTATTTTATTAAAATCTTTCTAAGTTCTATTTAAAAATAACAATTTTCACTTACATTTATATTATTCGTTCGATGTTAACTAAAAATAATTTCAAGTTTTTTAAATAATTCGGATTTTCTCTTTATTATTGATTATTATTATTATTATTATCTAGTGTGCAATTGACAATCCATCACGAGAAAACACAACAACCCGCACTCCCTTACAGATACGAAACTGACCTCATCTCTGTAAAATGTGTTGAAAATAACTACCTTTAGACCTAAATTTAGGATAATCCTTTTTGTAGCCCGGGGCGATTAGGCCCCCTAATTCCAGGTCAAAATATGTTTCAAACTGACCTTTTTCTGTAAATGTGTGGTGAATAACTAGTTAGGCCTAAATTTAGGCCTAAATTTAGGATAAAGGCCTTTTTGTACTCCCATGCTGGATTTAAGCCTAAATAACAGGTCAAAAGGTAAATTCCAGTATAGACAAGAATCATTGTTATTATTATTATTTTTATAAATATATTTCAAACTGAAACATGCTGGATCGGTAAGATCCTTAAAGCAGCGTAAGAAGGAAATGTTTTTCCTTCTTGTGATTGGTCGGAAGTAACCTTATCTCTATTATGACCTCGTTGTTGATTTGGTCGAGAATTATTTTATCGTCTTTTTGAAAATTAAACTTTGTTCTTTAAACTTGTATTTGAGCGGCTGATTGGTCGAGAATTATCTTTTAGACCCCAACTCATTTTAAAATCATAGTCATTTTAGCTGTTAAGCGGTGCACAAGTATCTGATTTGTATTAAAAGTGTTTTATTTTTACTAAGTGTATATCATATTTATAATAAATACTTACATTGAGGAATAATTATTAAATTCACAAGAATAGATAATAATTAATTCACTAGATTTATAGTAGATCACGTGAAGCAATAACGCAAGAGCGCCCGCAAGCGCGACCGCGTGCGGAACCGACGCAATGAACCCGCCGGAGTAATTTTACTACGCGGTCGCGAAAAATATTTTCTTTATGATACGCCCGTTGTAAACTTTCATTCCATCATTTTTTGTATTTTCAATATTTTTTTTTCCTAAATTATGAATCGTTCATTTTACTTCTTACATTAAAAATTTTTACTGTCATTTATCATCATACCATTTCATTAAAAAAGTTCTTGAAAAACATTTTAGTTTTGAAAAGAGCATTTTGTTTTGTAGAAAAGGCAGTTTGTTTTTATTTATCCTAAAGTTATAATTCCTTGAGGGATAGAACAAATACTCCGGCCGTGACGTAGGCCATGTTCCTCCTTTTGTGGTGGTAGGCCTTTAAGATCTTATTACTTTAAAGAATGTAAAACAAAGTTTTATATGCCTTAAAGTTACACCTATTAAACGTAGAGTAATGTATAGAAGTTATCCCATTCCCTCCCTTTTCAAGTATTTCTTTACGGTTTTAATCTTCTCTAAGTATAAGATAGATCAAATTCTCTATATAAAAAAGTAATCACTTAAATAATATATTAATGAACGAAAATTCACAATGTGTGTACATGCATAATAAACTTCCCCTCATTGTACAAACCGTAATTTCTCTTTTTGGATTTCCAGTATTGGTATCATATCAATATACTTCAAAATTACATCAAAGTATGTAAGTTCATACCTCTTCTATATCAGATGTTGTAATGCATTCGGCAACCATGCGCGAATAATCTCCCTTGGTTTGTAATCAACACTTGATATCCTTAGACTTAAATATACCTTGATACAGTACAACAAACTAATATTATACATACTGAAAGGGGGTGTTCAAAAGATATCAACCTCTAGGATGTATGCCCTCCACTTTGGAAATACAACGCGCTATATTTTCGCGACCGCGTAGGTACATTACGCCGGCAGGGTTCATGGCGTCGGTTCCGCACCGGGTCGCGCTTTGCGGGCGCTCTTGCGTTTTGCTTCACGTGACCTACTATAATCTAGTGATTTAATTATTATCTATTCTAGTGAAATTAATAAATTATTCCAAGGAATAATAGTATTTATTATAAATATGATATTACACAGTAAAAATAAAACACTTTTAATACCAAATCAGATAACTTGTGCACCGCTAACAGCTAAAATGCTATGATTTTAAAATGAGTTGGGTCTAAAAGATAATAAAAACACACCTGCAATACAAATTTAAAGAACAAAGTTAATTTTCAAAAGACGATAAAAAAATTCTCGACCAATCACATGCGGAGTCATATAGAGATAAGGATTACTCGGACCGACCAATCAAGTAAGGAAAACATTTCCTTCTTACTGCTTAAGGATCTTACCGATCCAGCATTTCGTTTGAAATATATTTATAAAATAATAATAATAACAATGATTCTTGTCCCTATACTGGAATGACCTTTTTGACCTGGTATTTAGGCTTAAATCAGCAGGGATAAAAAAAGGCTTATCCTAAATTTAGGCCTCAATTTAGGCCTAAACGTAAGTTATTGCAAAAAAAACCCCACAATTTTTTTTAACAGAAAAGGTAGTTTGAAATATATTTTGACCTGGGATTAGGCCTACGCCCCGGGATTCAAAAAGGATTATCCTAAATTTAAGGTCTAAAGTAGTTATTTCAACACATTTTACAGAGAGAGGTTCGTTTCGTATCTGTAAGGAGTGCGGTTGTTGTGTTTCTTCGTGATGGAATGTCCATGTACATAGATTAATGAATAATAATAATTAATAATAACAGAAAATCCGAATAATTTAAAAACTTTGAAATATTTTTAGTTAACATCGAACAAATAATATAAATGTAGTGAATAATTGTTATTTTTAAATAAGAATTAGAAAGATTTTAATAAAATACATGTTATGTAGCAGAGAAGAAACTTATTTTGTATTTTTTATACTTATTACGTGGCTAAAGATGATGTAAAGCAGTAAGTCAATAGAACAAAACGTGGCATAGCTTGGTGTAGAGGATGCTAGGGGCTGACCTTACCTGATTTACTGATTTATTGCTTTAAGGTATGTAAAATATATGTTTTAATAAAATTTCATAAAATTTTAGTAAAAGTTATTTTAAAACAATTGATAGTTATAAAATTTATAAACAAAAAGTTAATAATAAATTAATAAATTCTTGTTCAAAGATAATGATTGATTTATTATAGAGTTTCAAGAAACTTTGAAATAATTTTAGTTATTATTTGAATGAGTAATATAAATGTACGTGTTTAATTAAAACATAAAATGTTTTTTAATAAATTATACGTTATATGTGTAAGTGAGTGTGCGTGTGTGAAGGTGTGTGTGTGTAAGTAAATCTGTGTGTGAGTGTAAGTAAATCTGTGTGTGTGTAAGTAAATCTGTGTGTGTGTGTAAGTAAATCTGTGTGTGTAAGTAAATCTGTGTGTGATGTAAGTAAATCTGTGTGAGTTAAGTAATCTGTGTGTGAGTGTAAGTAAATCTGTGGTTGAGTGTAAGTAAATCTGCTGTGTGAGTGTAAGTAAAATCTGTGTGTGAGTGTGTGTATGTGGTGTGTGTGTTGTAAGTGTAAATGTAAGTGTCTATGGGTAAATGTAAGTGTCATAGTGAATGTGTGTATAAGTGTCATAGTGAATGTGTGTATAAGTGTAAGTGTGTGTGTGTGTGTGTGTGTGTTTGTGTGTGTGTGTGTGTGTGACAGCGTGTGTATAAGTGTAAATGTAAGTGTCTAATGGGTAATTGTAAGTGTCATAAGTGAATGTTGTGTATAAGTGGGTCTAGTGAATGTATGTATAAAGTGTTAATGTAAGTGTGTGTGTTGGTGTGTGTGTGTTGTGTGGTGTATGTGTGTTCTAAATAATAATAACAATAGGCATGAATATAAATAATAATAAGTATAATAATAAAAATAAAAATAAAAATAGAAATAATAAATAAAAAAGTAATAAAACAAAAATAAAAAAATATAAAAGAAACAATATAAATAATTGAGTTAAAGCAGTAAAGCAGAAAGTTAAAGCAGTAAGCGAAAGTTAAAGCAGTAAAGGCGAAAGTTAAAGCAGTAAAGCCAGAAAGTTTAAAGCAGTAAAGCAGAAAGTTAAAGCAGTAGCAGAAAGTTAAAGCAGTAGCAGTCAACAAAAGCATACTAATCCCTTAGTAACACCTCTATTGATTTACTGATTTACTGCTTTAAGGTATGTAATGTTAATAAATATGTGAGTTAAAGCAGTAACCATGTGAGTTAAAGGCAGTAAAACAGAGTTTTAAGAGCAGTAAAAACATGAAGTTAAAGCAGTAAAGCAGTAAAACAAAGCATACTAACCCCCTAGGTGTTAGGTAACACCTATCATTGATTTACTGCTTTAAGGTATGTAAAGTTATATGTTTTTAATAAAATTTCGTACAATTTTATTAAATAAAATGTTATATAACAGAAACTCTGTGTGTTTTTATTCTTACATTACAAATTAAATAAAAAAGTTTAAAAACAAAAATAAATAGAAATAATAAATAAAAATAATAAAACAAAACATAAAAAATAAAAGAAAACATATGTTAATAAATATATGAGTTTAACAGTAAAGCAGACAGTTAAAGCAGTAAAGCAGAAAGTTAAAGCAGTAAAGCAGAAAAGTTAAAGCAGTAAGCAGAAATTAAAGCAGTAAAGCGAAAGTTTAAAGCAGTAAAGCAGTAAAACAAAGCATACTAATCCCTTAGGTAACACCTCTATTGATTTACTGTTTACTGCTTAAGGTATGTAATGTTAATAAATATATGAGTTAAAAGCAGTAAAACATGTGAGTTAAAGCAGAAAAACATGAGTTAACAGTGTAAAACATGAAGTTAAAGCAGTAAGGCAGTAAAACAAAAGCATACTAATCCTTAGGTGTTAGGTAACATCCTCTATTGATTTAACTGATTTACTGCTTTAAGGTATGTATGTATATGAGTTAAGCAGTAAAACATGAAGTTAAAGCAGTAAAGCAGGAGTTAAAAGCAGTTAAAGCAGTAAAACATAAAGGCATACTAATCCCCTAGGTGTTAGGTAATAAACCTCTATTGATTACTGATTTACTGCTTTAAGGTATGTAAAGTAATATTTTTTAATAAAATTTTCGTACAATTGTAGTAAAAATTGAATGACTCAATAGTATATTTGAAAAAGAAATTCTTGAATAGTTTACATTGATATCATATTTTTTCGTTCAAGCGGGAATTTTGCGTCTGCGGACGCGCAACGCTTTTGGTCTGTGCTGAAACGCGGGTATTAATGTTTGTCGCTCTGTCTCTGGGCTGCACGCTGCGGGCGTGGTTAACTGCTGTTATTATATTATTTGTTCGGCTTTTGCCTGGCGCACTTTTGCGTTCGGGCGGGGCGGGGTCGCGGGTGCGAGGTATTCGCGTGCGGGCTGGGGGTGCGGTGTTTCGCTGTACTTTGTGAGGAAGATCGCACGGCTGCGCCTGGTGTTTCCTGCTTATCCCCGCCTCCGGCGTCGACGGCTATACGCTGTTATGCTCTGTTTTCTTGGATGTAGGGTATGAAAAGGCTAAGAAAAGGTTTGGTAATTGCATCAAGCTTTTGCGGTCATCAATATCTCATCAATAGTTTGAGGCATCAATTGCGTAGGCTTATCAATGTTGAGTGCTTCAATGTTGATGTGCATAAAATTTCGTATGTGTGGGTATGTTGGTTTAGTGTATTTGTGTGTGTGTGAGTGTAAGTGTATTATGTGGCTATGTGTATAGTGGTCTAATTGGCTAGTGGTATAGCGTATATAAGTGTCAATAGTGTTATGTATGGTTATGTGAATAGTGTCTGTGGTGAGTGTGAGTGTTAAGTGTATTGGTGTTATGTGTTAAGTGTCTATGGAAAGTGTAGTGCTTATATAGTGTTCATATTATGTTGTATAGTTGTCATAGTGTAATGTGTGTATAAGTGTCATAGTGTAATTGTCTATGTCCTATAGTAAGTAAATTCAGATATAAATTAAATAATATTAATATATATATTATATATTATTATTATTTTGTTTAAAATTTATTATAAAATTAAAATATATTCATTTATTTGTTTATTATTTGGGAAAAAAAGTAACCCACTTATTTAGTAGGATGTGTTTTTCAGCTTATTAAATTCTCTATTTTACCTTTCTCTTTTTCTATTTTCTTCCTATCTTTCTCTATCTTTTTGACTTTATTTACATTTCTCTACCTTTTCTGTTAGACACCTCTTATATTTTTGTTCTTTTTTATTTTTCTAGGCTTTTTATCCTTATTGCTTCATTTTTTATTTTTAAAATTAAAATAAGAGCTGTTAGTGCTTCTTTGTTTTGTTTATTTTAGCGATGATTATTGTAAAATATAAACTGAATAGATTTCTCAATACTTTTTCCATCGCTTTTCTATTCTTTTTGTGTTTTCTATTGTCTATTTCTACTCTTTGTTGACTCATTTGGCACTCATTTTTTTGTTGCTTACTCTTTTTTTTTTTTTTTTTTTTTTATCTTTTTTGTGTCACTTTCTTTCTTTCTTAATTTTTTTATTATCTTTCTCTACCTTTTCAATATTGTTCCCTCTTTGTACTTTATTATCAATTTTTATTTATTATTTTATTATTTGTATTATTATGATCTTATATTTTATTTTTATTTTCTTGTTATATTATGTTATAGTTGTTTTTTGTGATTCGAATATGTGACGGTGGCCACGATGGTCTTATATTATATTAATTATATGCGTGTTGGTGTGTCCAAAATTGACCATGGGTATCTTTTTTGTGTTCTATATGTGTTTCAATGTTGTCCTTTGTTATATATCATTATATTTGTGTTATCATTGAAATTATTTTATATATATATTTATCTCTTATATATATATATATATTTGTGTTCTATAGGTTCTTCGCTAATATGTGTTATAGTCTGGTAAGATTATCTCTGGGGTTCAATATTTTGACTGCCTCTATTGTATCTGGCATAGGTCAAGTGCCGGATATATTTATTCATGGTCATTACAAGGTTAAGACATCAAAAAAGGGCTAAGCCCTAAAGGGTGGCCAAAAATTAGGGTGGGTCCATAAATTGTACTCGCATGAAATCCAGGGTTGGTCGAATATAAATTAGGTGGTGGTATGTACTATATCGTGGTGTTTACGCAATCCTGTTGGTCTTTGCAACCTCTTCCTGATAGTGTTGCAATAAAATTAGGTGTCGCATTAAAAAATTAGGTGCCAATAAATTATTAGGGTTGCCATAAAAATAGTGGTTGTCCTAATATATATTAGGTTGTGGCCTGAGAAATATTACCTTTTGTGGCTCATAATAATGACCTATGGAAGACTATAAGGGTTTGTCGAAAAATATGGTCAAGGCCAATTAGGTAAATATGGCCTTCAGCTCGCTAAAGGGCATGTTGTAAAATTCGGTCCCTTTATAAAGGCTCAGGCTGAAGTGAATGGCCCGAGACTTCTGTAAATAATTTTTGGGTTTATTTATATTTTTCCTCCAAGGGTAGGCCTCTCTTATATATGGATATAAAAATTTGTGTGTACTATTTCCGCTTTCCATTAAAATCGTTCGTTGCTAAAATCTCTGTCCTACATCTAATATTTATATTATTATTTTATATATATTATATTATATTTTTTTATTATTATTATTATATGATTTATATTTAGTTTCTCATTAATATTTTAATTTTAATTATTATTTTCTTTTTTTTTATTATTTATATTTTATTATTTTATTTTATTTTTTATTTTTTTTTTTTATTTTTATAATATATATATATATATAAATATAAATATTTTATGTAAAAAACAAACTATTCATTCAAAAAGTAAATAGGATTTTATAAATGGAAGAGAAAGAAACGTTGTCTCGTCAGGACATTCGAACCACCACTCCTGCGTGCGAGAATCGAAATGTCCATCGTCATAACCACTACACCATCCCGGTGACCCCAATTATTTAGATCTTTATACCTTTACATCTATTATATTGTGAATTTATTTAGCAATTTTATTATTTAGATAATAGTAGGATGTTTGCGTCGTGAAAAAACGTTTGAATGGAAAATCTAGGGGCATAAAACTACACTTAAAGGTTACCTTCTATTTGGGTCACTAGGGATGGTGTATTGGTTATGACGATGTACATTTCGATTCTCGTATATAATATATATAATATATATATATATATATATATATATATATTAATATAAATATATATATATATATAATATATATATATAATATATATAATATAATAATATATATATATATATATATAATATATGGATATAAATAGAACCCTTGCGGGTATATTTTTTTATTAGTTAATGCTTGTAATTCATGTCGACTTAAAGTAACGATACATTACAAATTGAATTAACAGTATCAATTTAACAGGGAAAACCTAAAAACTTTCACAATAAGTACCACTTCGATCAAATTTTTTCTTTTTCCTTTCAATTATTAAACCGAAAACTTATTACAGGCCATTTTATTATTAAGTAAACATATTTAGCTAGATATAAATAATATTATATATATATATATATATATATATATATATATATATATATATATATATATATATATATATATATATATATATATATATATATATATAAATAATATATTTTATATATAATATATATATTTTAATTTTTATTTATATTTATATATAAAAATATATATATATATATATATAATATATATATATCACTTTTTTTTAATTAAAAACTTTGGGAGCTACAATTCTATTTTACATCTTTAATATTTTTACGAGCTTTCGCTTATGATGATCGATAAGCCTTTTTCAAGCAAAAGAGAACCATTGTCTTCGCGATCTGCTGTTAAGATGTAGAAATTTCTAGTTGGTTGGTAATTTGGTATTTAGCTCTTTGAAGTATTTAGATGATAGCATTATGGAATTTTGTATGTGGTCTAATTTATATTCACCTGTGGTTTTGTTAAAATTATTAGTATTATATATAAATTGATTCAATGATTTTTCTTTTTTGTGTATGTTTGGTGAGTTTTAGTATGGTGGTATTTTGGGTATTAATTTTGTGTTGTGTAAGAGTACGATGATTGGTTAACGCTGAATTGGTATTGTCTTTGTTGAGATCAGTATTGTGTTGATAAATGCGCCGATGCAAATCATTCGTTTCACCGATATAGACTGAGGTACAATTGTGACATGGTATTTGATATATACACTGTGTTTGTGAATTTTTGCATTTTGGGGGTTTGAGTGTGTGTTTTAAAGAGAAGGTGTTATTTTGTGTGAATATGATAGATTTTGGAAGGTGTTGTTTTATGTTATAATTTAGGGCGTAGGGTAAGGGAAGAAATGTTGAACTTAAATTTATGCCTTTTTGTGTTGTTTGATAGAATTTTTGTTTTGCTTTTTTGTGAGCTAAGTTTATTACTTGAGGGGGATATTTTAATTTTGTGAATGTTGAATATAAATATTTTGTTTCTGTAGCTAAGTGGTTTGGGGAGCAGTTGCGTAATGCTCTGAGATATAGGGCTGTTAGCGTGGCGATTTTGATATTTTTGGTGTGGGCTGAATACCAGTGTATGTATGTAGAGGGAGAAGTGGGTTTTCTATAGACGGAATAAGTAATCTGAGTGGAGTTTTTCCATGTTAATAGTGTATCTAAGAAAGGCAAGGTGTAATTTTGAGATAGTTCATGTGTAAAAGAAATAGGGTGTCATGATAGTTATTTAATAAAATTGATGGAACAACGACGAGTTCCGATAATTGCGTATCAAGACATCGTTTACGTAGGGAGTAATAGAGTTAGAGAGAAGTGTGTTTGGTAGGATATAGTAGTGTTCAATGAGCTCCATAAATATATTTGCAAGAGTAGGAGAAAGAGGGGAGCCCATTGACAGGCCGTAGGTTTGTTTGTAATATTGGTTGTTGAAAGTGAAGAAGTTTTGGTTTAAAGTTAAGAGGATAAGGTCTTTAATGAGTGAGAATGGGTGGGTTAATGTGATTTGGTTTGTGGTTAAGTAAGTTTCTAGGAGGTCAAGAGTGAAGGATACCGGTACGGATGTGAAGAGTGAAACTACATCAAAGCTAAGGAATTTGTGTGTGGAAGGGTTGAGGGATTGTGTTCGTTGTATGAAATCTGATGTATTTTTAATATGTGAGGAAGATGATATGACCAATGAGAGGTTTTAGTGTGTTTGAAAGCCAGGATGAAAGTTTATATGTGTTGCAATTAAGTTTCTTAATAAGATGCCTTTCAAAACATCGATGTTGAAATCTTTTTCTTTGTTTGTTTTTGACAACTGTTCAAAACTATTGTAAAATTGTAAGTTATTTTCTCCCTTTTCCATAGCAAAGGATAAACCGAAACCTAACAATATTTTTTCTTCCTCTTTGAAATTGTAATTTGATAGGTTGTTAAAGATATCAGGGGACGAGGATGTGTACCATAAACTTTTCTTGAAAATTACTTCAAATTTATATTTCAGCTTGCGATTTTGGTTGATCATTATTTTGTCTTTTAGTTTGTGTGATTAGTCTAAGAATTTGGTGAATTGTAACAAGAATGTTCATCAAGTTATCCACCCTAGTATTAGTATCATTTAACGATCTTATTAGTAGACTAATCACAAAACTAAAAGACAAAATATGATCCAACCAAAATCACAAGCTGGGAAAAAAAATTAGTAATATTTTTTAAAAAAAAGTTTTTTTTTTTTTTTCAGAAAAAATTTATGGGTTTAAAAAAAACCCAAACATTCCCCTCGGGGTCCCGCCTGAAATCATTTACAACCTATCAAATTACAATCTCAAAGAGGAAGAAAAAAATTGTTAGGTTACGGTTTATCGTTTTCAATGGGAAAGGGAGAAAATCACTTACAATTTTACAATAGTTTTGAACAGTGGTCAAAAACAAGCAAAGAAAAAGACTTCAACATCGATATTCTGAAAGACATCTTATTAAGCAACTTAATTTCTTGCAACCAAAAAGAAAAACTACCCTCAATATTTTATAAAGCATTAACCAATTTACAAAAAAATAAGGATATTGTAATAACACGTAGTGACAAAGGCAACAGCATTGTAATTTTAAACCACAAAGACTATATCACCAAATGTAACAACATTTTTAAATGACACAAATACCTACTCCCGTCTCACAAAAAAGAATAAAAAAAAATTCACAACATCTTTGTACCCCAAGGTAGATCAACAGTCAACTTAAAAAAATATGAAAGATCACCACTGAATGCTAAGAGACTCCTGTCCAGGGTCTCGAGATTCGTATATAAACTTAGAGAGCCAGAGAGATTAGACCACTTTACTCAACTAGAGAAGACTGATAGGCAACAGAGAAGCCATTCCAGGTCGGCGATTAACAGAGGAGAAAGCAGACTTTAACAGACAGTTTTAGAGGATGTCGTTATCTTTTGAGAGACAAGAGCGCGAAGAGAGTCTAGTGGAAGAACAAGGAGCGTGATTTTCATGGCCGAATTCTTTTTTTGATGAAAGCCGCTTTTAACTTGTTGAAGAGTAAACCCTGTCATAAGATCGATCTTCTTAGATCAAAGAAAATCGTATGATTTAGATAGAGAGACCAAGGAGACATTCGTTATGCCAACTGCACCCATAATACCCGCGAGCTACGTCTCTCTGGCTCCAAAGAATGGCCAGATACGCGAGATCTATCGACAGAGTCGATTTCATGTAGTGAAGCCAAAGATGTCGAATCAGACAAAGAGAAAGGTAGATGGACACATCGCTTTCATGTCCACGCTCATAAACGAATAACTAGCTCCCAGCTCATCAAAGGAGAGCTGCAAAGCAAGACATCAAAGCGTAAAGTATTAGTTTGTAGAATAAGCAGAGAGTCAATAAGGCCAGCTACCGCCGTTTCTGACAATGTATGCAAGCCGATAAAATGCCAAGAGAAAAAATCGCGTAAAGGGCAGGAATGGAGCCTGTGGAGACGAAAAGGTATCATATAAAAAAGAATAGATTAAGATATAATATAAGATGAATTTGTACGTATCAGAGTTGATGGTCAGGTATTACCATAATTAGAGCAAGTTAGTTCGGTCGTAGTATTATACTGATGAAGTAAGGACATAGTAGTGTTAAGAAATTATGTGGTTCTATATAGTGAGTTTCCAGAATATGGTTGGGACCGACCGGAATGTATGTAGGTTCCTATGATTAGATTGCTATGCCATGCTTCGTTTAGCGTAATGCTGTACTCGAACATCAGGAAGAACTTTGTCGCTCACTCGCTCTTCTCACACCTTGAAACTCTCAGGATACGAGCCAGGACCCCGAAGAGCGAATTTTACCAGTGTAAGGTCCTGCGCGTTGTTACACCTGTACAGGATCCCCCGTAGCGAGTAAGGCACACTAAGTAATTGTATATGATGAAGTATTACATGTCTAATCGGACGCAGCGTCATAAAATAATGAGTACCCGCAAAGACCAAAGAGTAAAATCTGCTGTGTCAGTTAGGAGAAACAACAGCAGAACACCAAGAGCTCTGAGTGTAGTAGAAGTACGAGAAGAAAGATTTCGAGCGAAGCCACAGAGCATCGAAGTAGGAGATTCGCAATCAGAAAGAGACCAGTCGTCGGCCCGGTATTGTCCGTCTACAGTGCGAAGTATTAATGTTTACCGATAGGCCATCAGAGCACCCGAGCTTTCGATAGTAACTTATAGAAATAAGTTATCAGAGGCAAATGACTATTTAAAACAATGTTCACGAAAGAAAATCGATATTATATATTAGAGCACATCTAGTCCTCAGACAACCAAGCAAACGTTTGGGTTGAGTTATTGTATGCGAGTGGGATAGAGTTCTCGCACAAAGGTACAACACATCAAGTGATGACACGCCATCGGAATGTATAGAACGTTATAGAGCATAGCCCCGCTTCTGAACTCCAAAATCCTTTGCCTTATCTATGGTTCGAACACACACCTATCACCAAACAACACAGCACACACAACACAACACATCAGCAAACATGCCAACACATCGTGCTCACGACACGCACGCGGATCCGAGCTAGCTCGACACATCACACAAACGCGTGTCGACCCAAATGAAGATAATAATAGAAATAGCAGATCTAATAAGCACCATGAGCATCGGGATAAAATTTAGTGAGAAGCGAGAATACCTAACTATATAAATATATTGTTAAAAGTGCTAAAATTAATTATCAAAAACTATAACTAACTCATTACTCATAATAAAAGTAAACCAACACCTAGATGGCAAACCAGACTTTCACTATCAGTAGATTATCAGCATCCGCGCAATATCGTGAGAGAGAGTGTGTCGTAAACCGGGAACCACTGACAACTGAATAAAAAAACAATGGTGTCCATGAGTGATTAAATATACAGCAATAAACTTTTACTTATGCTTTCATGTGTATGTGCTGGTTTAGCGAAAATTTTTTACATAAATAAAAAGGGTTGAATACGGCAACCTACAACTCCCCGAGAATAAACTGCGTAGAGTAAATGCCAATGACTTAGAATATTTACGTTATAATTATGAGAAAAATGGGATCACGTGCACAGAAGTTTTATAGATTGAAAAGGTATTCAGAAAACTAGTAAAATATAGGAGTAGTCTTACTTGTATTAAGAGCAAGTGGATATCGTGTCAAAGTAAAATAGAATCGATCTAAAGAATACTATTATAAATAATCTTAAATTTATTGTGAAGTACCTATTGCAAGTTAAAGATATAAGTATAATAAGTTTTGAGTTTTTAATTGTTTTTGATGGCTGGATGAAAAAGACGCTTTTATCCCAGAAACATTCGTAACCTAGTACTTGCTGCTAGTTCTGCACTCAATAAAGAAACTATCTAGCAATAGAAATGCATTATTATCACAATGCCCGATTGAGACTATTCAAGCAACGTGGAGGACGCGATGAGTGGAGGGTTTAACGCGTTGTGTTATTGTAGAAGAGATAAGTCGTCCTTTCGCGGAGAAAGAGTCCCTAGGTTATCCAACTAAGCATTAGTGACGTTTCAATAATGTCCCTAAAAAAGAACGCGCAACGGAAACTCATTGGTCAACAATATCGCGCGCGACAAGAACGAGAGCGTTCCGAATATTATAGAGTAGGGGCTTGTGGGCACGCAGACTGTAAGTTTCCAGAAAACCTCCCGTACTCCAGCTAATTAACTCCTCTACCCATTTGTATTGTACGTGCTATTACGCTACTGTGCTCCACCTAACCTCATATAAGATCGCAAAATATTAGGTGTGGAAGGCGAGAATATTTGAAAAGATATAATATAACATACCAAAGAGTTATTATACACGAAGTGTTCGAGTTGACACTGACGGTTGAGTTTTTTGATCATATAAGATATTTCAATACTAAATTCTTAATGAGGAAACGAGTACGGGGAACACATCGATAACATCTAGATATTATGACTAATAAATACAGTACTGAGCACAATGATAGAAACACCGGTGTCGGAGTGCGTAACTTAGAAAAAGGACATCAGTCAAGAGTTTTGATATACGTTACTAGTTGATGAGGCCTATGTGCTTCTAGATTTACAATATAGTACCTAACGTCACACTAAATCTTAGAGCTCTTTCAAGTGCAACTTCTATTTTAAGTTATGGAAGATCGAGACTAGTGAGTGTGTGATGTTTCTCGAGAAAAGTCACAGTGACATACGTCACTACACACTAATGGTAGATCTAATATTGAATAAAAATACTTTGTAATTCAGCATGATCTTATGTTTTTAGAATTTATTTTTTTTAAATTCGAGTCCTTCGCTTGTATGATATATCTATAGAAGATCGATGTAAGACGCAGATATCAGATATAATTAAGAATAATACTCTTTTATATAATAAAAATTAATATGATATTGATATTCTAACGAGAATAATTCAATTAATCCGTAGATACTATTATTATTATATTTAATAATTTGTTTATATAATTATTAATTCTCCCTAAATGCATCTAATAACTAGTAATGTAAAAATCTTGAACTCTTTAACCGAGTCATAAGTTGTTATAAAAAAAAATCAAATAAGCTATTATTTTAATTTGAATCGACGTAGACTATTTTTTTGTTATTAAATTTGTTTATAATTTTGGTCTGTTCGAGATTAAATAATTTACTCGAGTTTCTATTGTATTAAATATAGATATATATAAGAAGGTATAACTAGAAATCATAAATATATTTATAATAAAAATATTAAAGAATATTGTTTATTCTAATCTATTATTATTGAAATTAGCTTGAAACTTGATTGTATTTCTTAATATTTATAATTAAATTATTTAATTTATATATTTATATATTGGATCTCTTCAATTTAAATTCCGTTTATTCTACGTTATATATATATAGTATAGGGGAGTTACGTAACTAAATAATTAATTATTAAAATATAAATTAAATAAGTATAATATCTATATCAAAGAATCGAATATTCCTGAGTATGAGAGTGCGTTACAGTTAGTCTTATGTATATAATTATAATAATTAATTATTTATTTTATACTTATTATTGATAAATAAATAAAATATAATATCAAAATGAATAATCTATTATTTAACAAAATAATTCGTTTTCGCATCACAACGATAGCACTTAGTAACGTTTCACGTCCCGGATAACGCCGAAGTCACGAGATTTACTCTTATATACAGTATAGAAGATCTGTATTTCACTCTAGCAGGCTGATCACACCCATGATTTTTAGTGACGTTATCATTACATATTTCACCTTATAAAATAAAGGACACCGATAAACGAAGTCGAACAATATAATGTATATATATAATAATATATATATATTATATATTATATATATATATATATATAATATATAAATTATATAGTATATATATATAAGTAATATATATAATATATATATAATATTGTGAATTCTTCAAAAACAAATCTTGAAGAATGACTACTACTGTTAAACGGCCGTTTAAACTGACGGGAATCGTTTACTCATCAAAAATCTTTGGAACAAGATTTAGCATGCCACACGCCACGAATCATCACTTTCGAATGCGCTGTATTTTGCACTACAGACAACACGTTTCCTTTCTGTGAGCACGTTAATTAGTCGTTCCTAATATAATTATTACGCTAAGGCTCTTTATAAGTCTATAAAAAATCAGGAAATGAAAAATAATATTAGAAAATAATTGTTCCAAAACTTTTTGTACACGTAGAGAGGGTAGGCTGATTTTCTTCTCAGCATGAAGCGTTTTGACTTAGAGTAACCTTCGTCTGCAACATTTGTATTTCATTAGTGTGACGAAACAGAACATACTTTAATAATATGCAGCTATAAACGACGTAGCACAACCAGAGGTATCGTGTCTCTACAAAAAAAGACGAGCCATGTTTTCGTGACCTTCTATCTCTTTAGCATGTTTCATTGGTGTCTTATTTATATAGTAAACCGTGTGCGAACTATGTGTAACATGCATAATACGTGAGCTAATCCGTGACATCGAACGGAGAGAGTAGAAAACTCGAGTTGACAGCTCGTGGAGAGACGATTTTTTTTAATTAAGTAGAAAAGAGGTTACTAACGGTCGCTTTCCTGAAAGAAGTTGTAACTCCCGGTTCGATTAACGTTCACTAAGTTACAGGTTAATAACACGAAAAGCGAATATTTATTAATAGATTATTGATTATCAGATGAAAGATCAAAAATTATTTTAAGATTGAGTATTATAAGACGCAGATATGAGGAAAAAAATATAGTAATTATAAATAGTAGTTAGAATTCGTGAGATATAATATCTAATTAATGCTCTAGACTATTATATTATTTTATTTAATTTGTTTTAATTTAGTCCCCCTAATTCTCCCGAGTTTTCTACGTATTAATTAGTTATTACGTAGGGTTAACTAAAAATCTATATAAAATTATTTATTACAAAATAAAATTATAAATAAGTAATTAAGATCATTAATCATAAGAATATCGACGTAGACTTAATTATTAATTATTATATTATTATAAATATTAGTTTTATAATTTAGTCTCTCATAAATTCGCTATTTCTACGTTAATTAGGTATACGGTAACTAAACTTAATTATCTATAAAATAAATATATTAAAATAAGTAATATCTACAAATAGAATATCGTTTTCAAGAAGATGCGTACATTATTCTTCTATAATAATAATATTCTTTTTATATATTATAGTCTATATGAATTATATCTTTACTTATATTCATTGAACTTTTCATTACATACGTGAGTCTATTCTATATATTGAATAAAAATAATTACGGACAAAATCACATACCAATTTTGTTACACTTAAATAATTATGGTTTTTCACGCAATCAAAGACTACTTTAGTAGACGTTTCACTTTCACGGACGACTAGAGCGAAGGTCACGGTATTTACTATAGAGGTCTGGTTCCTCTATTACGTAGCGATCATCTAAGTTTTAGTGAACTGTATTCATCATCTCACCTCATAAAAGACCCAAATACGATTCAGAGTAACGGCCGATTTAAATAGTGATACTAAGCCGAACTCAGTCGTTAGAGCCCGGTATTATACCCTCTACTTTTAGTGATGAACGTTTTAACCGTAGTTACGACTCATTATAAAATATAGTATACGACAGGTACTATAAGTCAAAAACTCTTATAGATATGACAATAGCAAGAATACGACTATATTATCTTAACAAGCGAGCAGGTGTATCCTGATTTTTGCTGATGAGAGAGTCTGTTTTATTTCTCTAAATGTTCAGTTTATCACTTTGCGATAGCTAATAATTATTTAAATATACAATAAAAGAACAACGTCATCTAACATACTAGAAACTATAATATAGACGCTAGAGATCTCTTACGCGTAGAACGACGGTTCATTACGTGCGCTTAACTAAAATAACGTGCCTGATTTCGATATAGTATACATGGCCTTTTTCTAGAGGATCATTATTCAATAAATTATATATGATCGTACTAAACTCTTAGTGACTGATACTGACAGAAGGAACAGATCCTCGGAGATACCTAGCTTACTGAGTACGTGATCGTCCCGAGTAACGTTATGAACACTCACTAAATAGTTCTGTTAGACGAAAATCTAGAATATATATTTTATTATGAATTATATTTAAATAATACTCAGATTCTGATGATTAGTATGAACGTAAATGTATAGACTAGCCATGAGATATAGGAAAAAAAATCTAGAGTAATAGAGGATGAATTGCGCAGATCTATCCAGGTTAAAGCATCAGGACCCCGTGACTCGCTCACTTAAAATATTAATTTATATATTATAAATGACATTATGACAATAATGTATGGAGTTTATAAAATTATATCTACAAACCCAGTTATTATAACTACATATTAATATCATATATGTTTAATTTGTATAACGTATTTTCACTACAGTAATCGCTAATTTATAGCATTATAAAATCAGTGTTATTCGCTGCGGAACAACAAATCTTAATAATTTCATCGTTATAGAGAAAATCATTTGATCCTATAGAGAATATATCGATTATGTGCCTCCAAGAAAGCATTAATTATAATGCTTTCTAAACACTGGTATCGTCAGGCACGTAAAGAAGAGAATACGGACAACCCACTATTTATTTGAGGATTTGTTATTTTCTACGTTTTAATTTAGTCTCCCCTAAATGCTCTCCGCTCTCTGATCTCATTAACGAATATAAACGATCCAAGAGTTGAGTAACAAGGTCTATAACTCTAACACACTAATAGATAGAGATGACCATAACTAAATTCGGCAATAAATATATAGAAACAAAATATAGAATGACAATAACTCACACTATTAATGAGAATCGAAAATATATCTACATAGTTAAAAATAGGAGCTATTTAACAATAATATTCTTCTATATATAAATTAAATTAATTTATTTTTATCTTAAGTTGAAACATGTATATATGAACTTTGCTTGTTCCGTCTTAAAATATTAATATTAAGACTATTATAGTTTATATAAAAAAAATCTAATATATATCAATACTCCTTATTACTATATACATAGTCTACAAAATCATTACGTTTTATTTCCGCATCAAAGAAAATTATTAGAGACGTTTCACGTGTCCCGGTACTAGACCGACCGAAGGAGAGATATTGAGAACGCAGAGGAGAGTAGCGAGAGATTTCAGGTATACCTTGAGGACGGCGTCACTGAAGATTCTTAGAGTGTAGCTATTAGATAGCGATAGGAAAACACGTCACCACAGAATAGACTCATAACGCGAGTCGACACAGCGGATATAGTTAATTCGGAGCGCAACGTAAACATTCTTAGAAGATGATTAGAGCTGTTATTGTTGGAGATCAACCGGTATTCCCTCCTTTAGTGACGTTTTATGTCAATCCGAGTCTGAGGTCTTCAATACACTCTATAACGAGCATAGGTCGAAACTAGCCCATTCCTCGAGTCTCATTCATAGATTAGAAACTGATGTTTGTACAATAAAACACACTATACCTCTCAAAAACTATGTATCCGCGTGTTGTTCGATGTATTACACCGTGAGTAAGACGTTTTTATTGAACATTAACAGATGTACGTAGCAAATATAGTTTTAGGAACAGAAGAAACGTCACAGAAGTAGAGATGATACATAAGAAAATCGGGCTCGACGACGGTTCGTGCGATCTAAACGGTACAGTGTAATCGGAAGAGAATCCGAGAAGGAAGATAAGGAACATATGCTCCTGCGTATCGAAACGGTGAAGGGGAGAAACTAAATTTTAAGATAAAATATCATGTTATATGTCCATAATATACTCTTAAGTTGATCTAACACGAGAGTCCGATTGAGTTGAAGAGACATCAAGGTAATTTCCTAGTCTTCTTAGAGTGATGGGATTCGTGCTGAGTTACTCAGGGACCACAACCTTAAAGACCACGAGTCTAATAAACTATCTAGGATATAACCAGCTTGAGCTTACAGAAACGAAAATGTATATTTAAATTATAGTTATTGCGTCGAGGATGACATGGTAGTTCTATAGAGCGTGAGACTTTGGAACAGACCAGTGAGTAAAAGTATCCAGCTGAGATTAAACAGGAGAATGGGAGTGATAATATTTTTCAATTATACCAATAATCTGACTGAATTGGCCGTAGATTTAATACAATTTATCTAGACTATCAGTGAGATATTTAACATTTGTCGTTTAATCTTTAGCCATTTCGCCACTAGTACTGTTCTTTTTTAACTATCACAAACTATCAGCGTATAATAGAAAGAAAGAATAAAGTTAGCCACTATAAAATTTGTTATATAGAGAAACATGTATTTTAAATAATGCTTTTCCTTTGAAAAATGTTTGTAATATATTATTGAATAATTTATTTTGTTATTAATTAATATAGTTTCTCATTTATCTCCCCTAATTCTTATCTCTCGTCAGGTTATAAGGTAATAACTATATATTTATAAAAAAATTAAATAAGTAATAGTCTACAAAGAATCGATATTCCCGTAGAATGCGTACTATTATTCTCTTCCTAATATAATAATATTTTTTTTATCTATCTTAATTTCTTTTCTTAGTCTTAAATCATCTACATATCTTCATAGTTGATAAAAAAATAGATCAAAACCCCTTATCTATATCTACAAAATATTCGTTTTTCGCATCAAAGAACTTTAGTGACGTTTCACGTGTCCCGGGACGACCGCCGAAGCGGATTTACCGAGGTCTGGTTCCCTCGGCGGCGTCACTAAGTTTTAGTGACGTTTCATAATGTCCCTAAAAAAGGACCCGAAACGATCGAACGGCCGTTTAAGTACGCACGAACCGTCGTCGAGCCCGGTATTCCCTCCTTTAGTGACGTTTTACGTGTCCCTAAAATAAGTCGACAGGTCTAAGTCCAAAAATTTGAAAAAATAAAAATTCCCAAACTTTTCGGAGGTCGATTTTTCCGAGGCGGTTTGACTTAACCTTCGACTTATTTTAGGACAGAATAAACTCACTAAACTGAGCTAAAACGGGCTCGACGACGGTTCGTCGTACTAAAACGGCCGTTCGTCGTTTCATCGGCCTTTTAGGGACATTATGAAATCGTCCTAACTCTAGTTGAACGCCGCGAGGGAACCAGACTTCGGTAACCGCTTCGCGGTCGTCCCGGACACGTCGAAACGATCGACTAAAGTTCTGCGTAGATCGAAAAGCGAAATTTTTATAGATTCTGATAGGTTTCTGATGCTGAGACGATTACTAGACGCATAGATATAATTTATATTTTTTTTAATTTATTTTTTTTTTGTAATTTGGGACTCCTGGATGAGTAGGAAAAAAAAAATATAAAGAGGATAGAATTCGAATATCATATCCGTAAGGACTATTTATTATTTCCTTTAACATTGTTTTAATTTAGTCCCTCCCATAATTACAGTTACGGACTTGAAATTCATTAGGTAAACTAAACTAAAATATTTATAAAAAGAAATTAAAATAATAATAGTCTACAAAGAATCGACGTAGACTAGTTAGTTGATTTATTTAAATTTGTTTTAATTTAGTCTCCCCTATAAATTCCGTTTCTACGTTAAGTTAGGTTTATAGGGGTAACTACAAATTCATTTATAAAAAAATTAAATAAGTAATAGTCCACAAAGAATCGATGCCCGTAAGATGCGTAATACTTCTATATAATTAATATTTTTTTTTTCCTTAGGTCTTAATTCTTTTCTTATCTTTTGTTTGATCGTACCGATTCTTAGTTTTATAAAAAAAAAATAGATGATAACTCCTTATCTATATCTACAAAATATTCGTTTTTCGCATCAAAGAACTTTAGTGACGTTTCACGTGTCCCGGGACGACCGCCGAAGCGGATTTACCGAGGTCTGGTTCCCTCGGCGGCGTCACTAAGTTTTAGTGACGTTTCATAATGTCCCTAAAAAAGGACCCGAAACGATCGAACGGCCGTTTAAGTACGCACGAACCGTCGTCGAGCCCGGTATTCCCTCCTTTAGTGACGTTTTACGTGTCCCTAAAATAAGTCGAAGGTCTAAGTCAAAATTTGAAAAAAAAAATTCCCAAACTTTTTCCGGAGGTCGATTTTCCGAGAGCGGTTTTGACTTAGACCTTCGACTTATTTTAGGGACACGTAAAACGTCACTAAATGAGCTAAAATCGGGCTCGACGACGGTTCGTGCGTACTAAAACGGCCGTTCGATCGTTTCATGGCCTTTTTTTTATGGACATTACATGAAACGTCACTCCACTCTTCAGTGACGCCGCAGTAGGTGTCACCAGACCCTCGTAAATCCGCTTCGGCGTTCGTCCCGGACACCTAAACGTCATAAAAGTTTCTGGTAACGAAAAGCGAATATTTTATAGATATTGATACGGTTTCTGATGATGATGACAGTTAAGACCCAGATAGAAAAATAAAATTAGTATAAGAGGATGCATTCGGAATATCAATTATCCGTAGACTATTATTAATTTATTTAAATTTGTTTTATATTAGCAGTATTGTATGTTTTCTACGTTAATTAGGTTATAGGGGTAACTAAACTAAAATATTTATAAAAAAAATTTAAATAAGTAATAGTCTACAAAGAATCGACGTAGACTATTATTATTTATTTAAATTTGTTTTAATTTAGTCTCCCCTAAATTCCGTTTTCTACGTTAATTAGGTTATAGGGGTAACTAAACTAAAATATTTATAAAAAAAATTTAAATAAGTAATAGTCTACAAAGAATCGATATTCCCGTAGATGCGTACATATTCTTCTATATAATAATATTTTTTTTATCTTAGTCTTAATTCTTTTCTTAGTCTTAAATCATCATCGTCTTTATAGTTGATAAAAAAAATAGATCCAATAATCTATTTAAAAAGGCGTAAAACAAATAAAACGAATGTTTTTAAATCATTTTTATTATAATAAATTTTTAGAAGTGTTACGATGAAAATAAAATATTTAAAAAAGGAATTATACAAATAGTAACGTGAATCAAATTTTTATGCATTAGTTACGGGAATAGGCTCTAACATTTTTTTAAAGTCCTCCTTCCACCCCAGCATTTCGGCTATTTTTTCGCAACTTTCGTCGCAGTTTCCGATGAGGCCTAAATCGATTTGTCGCATTTTTGATTCTTCGAGCTTTTCCTCTCGATCTCGATTAATTAAAAGTCGAGGGCAAGAGTCAGGCACGTTAAGAAGCAGAGACGCGAATGGATTACCGAATAGAGAGGTTCCTATTATTATCAGTAAATCGCATTTCTTAAAATCTTTGACGTATTTTGATTTTTTGTGGGGTGAAATAGGTTTATCGCAAAATAGGGCGTACGGCCTCACAAAACTTTTTGCGCAATCGGAACACTCTGGAAGAACGTCTTTTGAAATTTGCTCGCCCATCCATTCTCGCGTATATTCTTTTTGGCAGAAAAGGCAATGGTTCCTGCGAAACGAACCGTGGTATTCTACGACTTTTTCTAATGGAATTCCGGTTAATGTATCCAATGTATCGACGTTAAGCGTGTAATGTCGCAATAGAACTCCTTTATCGTGAAGTAGCTTAAAAAAGTAGTGAGCTGGTGTTGGTTTGAATTCGGACGGAAAAATCGCTTTTACCTCTTTATAAAATTCTTTCCAAGTCATTGTTTTAGAATGAATTTTCAATTGATCTCGCAAGTCTTTGTCCTCGTCGTTTTTCACTATATTTTTGAATGTCTCTTTGATCGGAAATAGAAGGTCGAGAATTTCCCCACAAGGAGATATCCCGCGACCGGCTACCGTGATTACGTTTTTACATTTTCCTTCTTTAATAAGGGAAACCACGTCGTCGAGTGTCACGGAGAGGGGGACTCTCGAAGGTTTTTCCTCGGTTGGCGCGTTCTTCGTTGGAGACGCGATTTCTTCAGACATGTTTGCTTCTGAGGTCGAGAATGATTGTGACGTGACGAATTAAGAGTCAGGCGGTTGCTTATATTTAGCGAAAAGGCGGATTAATGATTTTTATTTATTAATTAAGGAATTAAAATAAAATATAATTTCAATCGATTTTGAATAATAATAATTTTTTTAAAAACTATTTCATCATCGTCTCGAATAATACTCGCGTCTCTTTATTTTTTTTATTATTTTTGTCATTAAATTAGAGACGTATCGAGGTTTTATTATTACCGTCATCGTTACTTAGGATTTTGGGTGAAAAAGAAATAATAAATAAATTTTTGAAAACAATTTTATTTATTTACTTTTGTTTACGCTTTTTTTTTTTTAAAAAAAATATCGCAAATGTTATCGAACGCAAAGAGAGTTCACGTTTACAAAATTTCATTTTAAAAGTTTATCGTCCATCGTCGTCGACGTGATGAGAAAGCGAAAAAAAATTTTCCTCTTCTCCGGCTGTCGATTATTCGTTGTCAATTTTTATCAATGGCAGCTCCCAAAAAGAAGAAGAAATCACTAAATATCACGCGTCGATCGCGCAATCAGTTATTTGTTAAACGTTTTCGCATATCGTTAGTGATTTTTTCAAGTGACATTTTTCAGAACGTCAAAAAAATGTTCTTGGATTTTTCGAATTTTGTGCTAATTTATATTAGCAAAAAGGTTACATAGATCATCGATTTAGCTATTGAACTTTGTACTTTTTTCGGTCATATTTGAATTAATACATATACTTACACACTGAATATTTGAATCCGAATCTTCTGTCTCCATCGACTCGTCTTTATCATTAATGCGCAATTTAGCAAAAGGTTATATAAATCTGGCTATTGAAGTTGCTTAGAAAAACGTTTGTACTTAATAACGGTATCGATTGATGCGCTCTTTTCGCTCGTTGGCTCTTTTCGATTTTACTTCTCGTTCGTCCTAATGATGGTTAGGTCTGGTATCGCGACGAATAAAGGAAGGAGGGAGGGAGAAGGCCCGACCAAAAGCTCGACCCGCCCCCTTCTTTTGATTTCGACTAATATAATATATAATCTGTATCGTTACCGAAGTGGCGAAGAAATGTGAACGGAACGGAAAGGTTATCGAAATCCGAACACGTTCTCCGTTTTTCGTTTACGAACTAGAGATAGGTAGAGTTTTAACAAATATTATGCTTCGTATGAATAAATAAATGCAAATTCGGATCCTAGACCACCCTAAGGAAAATAAGATTGACGAGTTTTTCTTGAATTAAATGTTTTTCAGTCACACGAGGAGAGAGATAGAGAGAGAACGCGATATTTTTCTCCCACCACCGTATATATTGAAATTGAACTCTTGTAATGATTTCTTCATTTGTATCTACTTTTAGTAATTTTCATCCTAAGAAAAATATTAAATTTTTCCCCAAAATGTGAAGGTTTCTTGCCTCGCGAAGAAAGAGGAAAACTTCTGCAAAAACCAAAATTAATGTGCTTAATTTATAAATTATTTTCAACACCGAATGAACAGTTAACCGCCAATATAATTATTTCTTTTTTCTTTTTTCTTTTCGCGATTTCAAAAACTTTATAAATATATAATAGCGGTCTCTTCGCGGTTCATGTTTCTTGAGAAATCCATTTCATTTACACCAAAATACGGATGGGTCATTTCTGGGCGCGTACCACGATTCGGAGGAAGATGAGCTAGATAGTTTTTTCATTTTTAATCGTATATTCCTTTTTTTAACAGTAACAATAAAGATTCGAAAAATATATTTATTATTACCCATTTTTATATTTATTGCCGAGTGTTACACGCGGGAGATGCGCTCTTTGTCGATTTGATTTGTTTTTTATATTTTGTTCGAATTTTAAAATCGAGTAATTTTGGAAAATGTGTCGAATTCTAGCGATCTTAATAATGTATTTAATAATAATTTTAGCAAGTATTGTTAAGGAACTACGTACGAAAATCGAGAAATCTCTTTATTTGTATAGTGAAAAATTAAAGGTTTTCGTAAAGATTTATTTATAAATCGTCTGTCAACCGAACGGCGTTTCATCCCTCCTCCTCGGATTTTATAGGGGCGGAGGTCTTCTGCTTCTAAAGAAACGCTTTTTATAAGACTCTCTGGGTTCAAAATTCGTCTTATGAAAAAGCGCGTTATCCGTAGGACTGAGCCTTTTTTTAGTCCAACGTTGAACGCGCGACTGCATCTAACCACCCACGTGAACGTAGGAAGAGGACTTTAATGGGGCAAAAATTGTTGCTTGGCGAGCAAAGTTTTATAAAAATTCGAGTCGTTATTACCATCGGTATCTTTTATTATTCCTTTTAGTTTGTCTTCTGGGATGGGTAGCTCTCGATCGTACAGGGGTTTGAGTTCCTGTTTTTTAAAAAAATGACATATGAGGGGCCCTTTAGCGTCGTGAGTTGTTGTGAAATAAATCCCGCCCCGAAATTCGCGATCTACTTGAATTTCTTTCACTCCTTGGATCTCGATTCGGTTATTTTCCAGGAACCTTTTAAAGCTCTCGTAGTCAGTGGAGGAGTTATTTGCGAGTTGCCTCCAGTCGTAGAAGTCGCCGTGCCTCATCTCGCGTAACTCGCTTAGGATCCCCAATTCGTCATTCGTAATTATATTCAGCCATTTTTCGGGAGTGCCGATGGGTCCCTGTTTCAATTTCAATTCGACTAAGCTCTCTAAATCGGGTCGTATAAAGAGACCGACGCTCGAAACGATATGATTTCCAAGTAGGAATTTATGCGTAATACGGTTTACCCCTTTAATCGCGGAGAGGATGTGGGTATACGACGCTATGAGGATACCGATATCTTCGGGGTCGTTCAGAAATTCCGAATAAAACGTGAAATCGATACCGCGTTTCGAGTTTCGGGCTTTTTCCTCGATAAATTTTCGTACGCAGGAAATTTTTTCGGACAAATCGTCGGTTCCCTCACCCTCGTGCCACACGTAGAAACGCGCGGTATCGTCCTTCTTCGTGTAAATAGAAAAACTATAAAGATTTATTTTCGGCGTGTTGCTAAACGAACGAGTCGACGATGACGATGAAGTTTCACCCGCCGGACACCCGATCGGTTTTTGAGATCGCAAATCGGCCACCACGATCGAATCTTCGTGTTTGCTAGCCATTTCCTCGTCCATTTTTTTTTCATTCTCAATAACGAGTGCGTTTCATTCACGTGCTTACGATACCTTTCTTCCAATGCCGCTCTATTCGCGCCTTCGGCTGTGATAAATGCGTCGCACAAGAGGCACCTACCGTAAGGACGCTTTTTATTCCCCGAAGTGGATTTCCTTTCATTCTCGTAATCTCGTAGGAATGATTTTATTCTAGATATTTCTTCCCTCTCTTTATCTTCGAAGGCGGCTATTATGGGTTTATCCGTGATATTGAAAGTTCTCTTGAAAAAGCTCCCGCAAACCCTCTTTTCGCGCGCCGCGTCGAGATAAAACGCGGCTACGGATGTGGCGCCCGGGGATTCTTTCGGAGCCCTCTTTTTTCTTCTTCTCGTTCTCAGAACCCGGATTTTTGCCACGTATTGCGGCAAATCGGGTATTTCTATACGCGATGCGATAAATTCTCGTTTTCGGGCATCGTCCTGGATGTCCTGAAAAGCTTCGAAACTTTCTCGAACGGAGTTAGCCGGTACGGTTTCCCGGCAATGAAGATCGCAATTCAATTGGCAGAGTGGCCTCATCGTGTCCGTCGAATAAACCGCCTTTGCTTTTTTTTATAAAAACGACTCGCACGAAGGGAATTAGCTAGAGACGGTTAAAAAAAGTCTCAAACTTTCCTAAATGGTCTTGATTGGAGAAGTGATTACTCACGATTGACGCCAAATACAAAAGCGAATAAAATCTTAATTTAATAACTCGTTTTTAAATAATTTTATTTACATTATTATTTTTAATTTATTTTTCATCGTTATTTAAAGAAAAAAAGGGAATAAGAAACTGATTCTAGAAAGAATATATTTTTTCCAAATCACAGAGCGGTTTGCGTATACAAATGTTAATTCATGGATAAAAATTATTCTTCACCAAAATTGTCTGAAAATTAAGAATTTCGTGTAAATTTTGGGGTGGGACTATATCGGGGTCCAAAAACCTCCATTATTGAATCCTACCGTTAAAGCGGGCTTGAAACAAATAACGACAAAAATTTGAAATGATAATAATTTTATTAAATTAAACTTACGCAACACAAACGCACAATTAGAATAATCATTTAACAATAAGAGAAAAAATAACAATTACAGGAATTTCAAAATATAATCAAACATTATTTATAGGGCCGGCTTCTAACAGTTTTTTAAAGTCCTCGCCCCACCCTAGCTTTTCTGCCAATTTTTTACAGCTCTCGTCGCAGTCGCAGTCACCAATGAGGCTTAAATTTATGTTCGGCGTTCCGGATTCCTTTAGTTCTCGAATAATTAAGAACCGAGGGCACTCGAAAGCTTTAGCGAATAGATCGGTTCCCATTACTATTGCTAAATCGCAATTCTTAATGTCTTCGACGTATTCGGAGTATTTTTCGGCCGACAGAGGCTCGTCGAGTAAAACGAGATCGGGTTTCACCACACCCACTCCGCAATCGGAACACGTGGGGATAACATCTTTGAAAAGTTCCTCCTTCATCCATTCTTGCGTATATTCTTTGCCGCAGGAAACGCAATGGTTCGTACGAAACGAGCCGTGATATTCTACAACCTTTTCGAATGGAAGCCCGGTTAACCTATCCATCGAATCTATGTGTTGCGTGTAATGTCGCAATAAGATCCCTTTATCGTGAAGCAATTTGGAAAAGTAGTGCGCCGGAGAAGGTTTCAAATCGGACGGGAAGAAATCCTTAATCAATTTAAAAAAAGATTTCGGGTTTTTTTCGAGATATTCCATTTGGAATTCTAGGTGGTGTGGTACTTCGTGGTTATCGTCGCATTCGTTTTTTTTTTTAATATTTTGCCGGTCGGAGACATATTGTCGAAAATTCCCGTTGAGGGGGTACATATCTCGGGCCCGGTTACCGTAATTACGTTTTGACATTTTCCGCTTTTAATAAAGGAAACCACGTCGTCGATGCTCATGTTGGGGGTAGTTCTCGGAGGTTTCTCCTCGGAGGTCTCGTTTTGCGTCGAGGGTGCGATTTTTTCAGACATGTTTGCTCTTGAAGTCGAGAATGATTGTGACGACCGAAAAGTCGGGGGGTTGTTTTATATATTAATTTTGTATTGTGTATTTATTGTTTATTTAATAATTTATTTATTACAATAAAGATTAAAAATTAATCATTTATTAATAATCGTTTAACCGTCCCATGTTCCCTGTGGTTGGTTGTTAATGTAGCGCGAATGAATATCGCATTTCGCTCGTCACTTTTATTATTCTATTTCGTTTTGAAAAATGAAATAATAAATATTATTTTTAAAAATTGGCTTTATTTGATGTGTTTTTTACACCGTTTCAAAAAAACTATACGCGACAAAAAAAAATATATTTTTTAGCATAATGCTGTACGCTTAAATAGAGGCACGCCTCTTCAAAATAATAAAAATTTTCCAACGCGTCTCAATCGATCCATCACAGCCGCAGACAAATGAGACTATTTCGGTTTGAACTTCTGGTGGTGTCATTAATTAAAAATGCTTCGTTTCTTAAGAGCTTCATTTAGTGGGTCTCGTCGCACGCATCACCACATTTTTTTCTTCTGGCGATAGTTTTGCAGAACGTTAAAACAATATTTTTAAAATTTATTGAGCTGACATATTTGGTGATTTAAAATTTAGAGCGCAAAAATTGCTCAAAAACGTTACCGATATTCGCTCATTTTTGGCTCGTTGTGTCTTCTCGCTTTATACTTTTTCTAATAAATTATTCGAGAATGGAGATGCTGATGATTTAACGACCAAAAAAATTAAATTATCGTTAATTCTTCATAGTCTGGCGTCGCAACGAATAAAAGAGGGTAAAGGGCAACAAATCTCGACCCTCTTTTTTAGTCGCGATTATAAAATAGACTATGTTTAATTCGCATCGTTATCGAACTGGCGAGGACGTGTGAACGGAAAACGCGAGACGAGAGGTTGACTTTTAACAAATAAAATTCACCCGAGAAAGAAATTGAATTTTGATAACTCGCCTTTCGAAGAGCGAAACTTTTCTTTCAGCCTTTTTATGTAATTGGAAGGTCGAAACCTTGCGCTCGTCGCTTGTGCCTTCATCTTTCTACTTTTAAAAATTAATTTATTATATTTATATCCGATTCTTAGACCAGCTTAAGGAAGATATTGGATATACGATTGATATCTCTTCTCGTACCAATTCTTCGGTCACAAGAAAGGAAAGAGAGAGAAAACGAAAATATTATGAGTTATAATGAGAGTTCCCATCTGGAGGAAGATATTTTAATGTTTTTCACTTCACGCTTTAAGCGTATATTTCTTTTTTCAGCTGAAACAATAAAAATTCGAAAAAAATATTTATCATTATCCATTTTTATATTTAGTGTCGAGCGTGTTGCACGCACGCGTCTCCTATAAAAAAATATTGAAAGAGTCGGCGGGTATAAGATATTGTTCAAAGAAGTGAAAGAGCTCTAAATTCTCCGATTCTATCGAGATTTATTTTCAATACGTTTTTCTTAATTATTCTATTATCTATTATATTATTAATTTTAAACATTCCAAAACGTAGACCCATTTCGTTTTTTACACTTTGTGGAGATGATTTACCCGCAAATTTTTTACAGTATACTGTAATTTTTATTTTGCACTAACCACCCGAACTCAAAGACGAGCCTTTGCACTCGCGTTAAGAAATACGTAGCTTATCGCTTGTTATTTATTAAAAACAAAGTAGGTGAAATGCGTCGTGACTTATAATGAAAGAGGGTGTATATAATAAAAATATTAAGATAATTATTAAAAATCATTTTATTTCTGAAACTGAAAGATTAAAAAAAAGTTATTTAGTTTAAATAAATTAATTTTTTTTATAAAAGAAAAAATACGGACCTATGACGTATCTATCACTACTTAATCGCGTGCGTGGTAAAAGGCGTTCTCTCGCGGATAGGGCGCTCGCGCACGAAACGCGAAGATGTTTTCTAGCGATTCTACCCAAATTTGTCTAATATCGCTTGAGTAGAAACCGTCGCGTCGACTCGAAGTAATTGTATTTTAACGTTTGTAATCCGGTTTGGATTCCACTTCCACTGATTACCGCTAAGGGTGTTTAAACGATTGTTAAAATCGCTGCGGGAAGCGAGTTTTAATCGAAATGAGTATTTTTTTTTGCTTACGTAATTTACATTTGGTTCTTCACAACAACAATAACGCTTGTCAGGATCCATTTTTATGCACCTTTTAGATCGTAATTAATTAGACCTAATTACAAATTATCATCGTCATTGGTCTGGTCCCCGATGAACGTAAGAGAGAAGAGCGAGACGACTAAAAAAATTCTTCTCTCTTTGACGAAGGCGAATAAAACTTGGTAGTATAGCGCGTCATTGGTGATATTTTTCTCCAGCGATCATTTCATCGAAGAGACATTGACTGACCGACGATGCCAAAAAACGATGTCGACGGTCGCAAGCAGCAGCGCAGTCTCAAATACATTATTTGTTTATCGCTTTAATAATAAAAATATTAAAAACACATTTATTAATACCCTTTTTAAATTTAGCAATTTTTTATTTATTTTTATTTTCCTTTATTTAATTTAATAAGAATAATCATTTTAAAATTATTATTACATTAATAATTTATTATTATTTTTCTCAAAACATTTTAAAATTTTTATTTTTCCAAGTTTAAAACAAATTCGAATTTTGAATAAAAACAAATTAGTGTGGCTCGCGTGGAATGATTAAGAAACCGAATAATACGAAAAAAAATAAGGACTAGAGAAAATGTCACTGGAATAATAACCGACTGAGGTAAGACAAATTTCTTATCATAAAGAAGTTACGAGCTCTTGAATCTGGTCATCAAATCCACTTATTTTGAGATTCTTTATTATTTCAACGGTTCCCTCGATGGCGCTTTTTTTCAATCCTTCGTTTATTTCGGAAACGACCCTCTCGTGAGCCCGCTCGAAAGGAATTTTGCAATCTCGTAATCGCGTTTCTAAACAATTGTTCTTCGTCGTTAAAAGTTGAAACGCGTACCGGAATAACTCTTTATGATCAAAAATTCGGTCAACGTCTCGGGTCGATAATTTCAGTAGTTTAAGGGTCACGTTTTTCAAATCCAGTAAGTTGAAATCCCCGATATTTTCGTGATCCACGAAGTAAAATACGAAGTTTTCGTTCAATTCAACATCGAAATCAAAATCCACACGGCGTATTTCGCAGAACTTTTTCAGCTTAGATTTTAAGAGTTTTACCCCCTCGTCCCCGTCCCCGTCCCCGTCCCCGTCCCCGTCGTTTTCATAGTCGTTGCCTCGGAAAGAGCCGTGGAACTCTTTGAAAAGCGATAGGCTATATTTCGCGTAAAGGTCTTTTACGTATCGTTGTTGCGGGCGCTTTCCGTTTTCGAAGTCGAATTTTAACATCGTGGTGAAAAGGAGTATTTTCACGATTTCTAAAGAATTGTGATCCCTTAGGGTCTTCACCATTCGACCGATAAACTCGCGAACTATTAAGGTCACTAATTTTATTGTACCTTCTTCTTCTAGCTCATTTTGACGGGCGTACGTGAAATACAGGGGTTTAATTAAATTCTCCGATTGAAATTGAAAATTTTTAGTACCGGATTTTCCCCGCGCGCGTTTTCTCAGCGTCAATTCCGGCCGATTGATTAGCGCATTTCCGTAAATGATATAATCGTGGAAACTTAAATACGCGTTGGCGTTATCGACTACTAATTTCAGTACCTCCCAGGCGCGATCGGACCGATCGACGATTTGGGCTAATTTTATCCACGCGAATATCAGCGCGAAAAAGTGCGCGTAATAATCGACAATTCCGGGATTCTTTAAAACGCACATCGTACAAAGCCACGCGAATACCTTGGTGCGGAAAAGGGGCCTTATTACGCGCAAAAATTTCGGCGTAAAAACGGGTACGATCGCGTTGAAACTCGTATCTTTGTTTTTCCTAACAACTAGCGTTCGTCTTCCGTCTTGATAGGGATTGGAATCTAGCGCGATATTACTATAGAGGTCGTAATTACTTTTATCGCGGTAGTCGTCGATTAACGTTGCTCTCAGACTCCAAGATTTTTCGACGATTCTTTCGCTCGGCGAATCCCACAAAATCTTAATCGGAATACCGGTCATGGTAAAACAGTAACAAATATAACGCGCTCCTAGGTTTAGTATTTCGGGCATATAGTGGTCGAGAAAATCGCGAATCGGGGATTCGTTCGTCATCGCGCAACTATTATCGGAGACGTCCTCCTCGGTAAGTTTCCGCATATCCCCCGAACTGGATCTCAGAATTTCGAGGAACTCGTGCCGGTCAACTCCGTCGAGGGGGGGAGACATCGAATGCATATCTTCTTCGTTGATCACGTCGGGAGCAAAAACGTCTAAAAAATGCGCTAACGACTTTCCCGCGTTGTTCCAAATTCGTCGCGCGTGTAACTCGAAATTTTGGTTTATAGACCAAATAGCTTTTTCGCAGTCGTATTTTTTGTTTTTCTGATGATATAGTAACGCCCTTTTTTGAAACGACGTTTTATCCAAATTTTCGATCTCTCGCGTCTTGTTAGAATACCCGATTCGGACCAGCTCAAGCATCGTCGAAAGGCTTTGAATTAATTTGAATCTTTCGCATTCCAACCGTCTTTCCTCTCCTTCTAAAAACCGTGAATAGCTTTTTACGATGTGACGTCTCCATTGCGGAATTATTCGCTTATAAACTAGCTTTAAATCGTCGAAATTATCTATTTTAACTAACGTCAGCGCCAATTGCAAATACTCGCTCTTTGAATCTCCTAACGCGAATTTCAATTGCGATTTTAGGGTTTCGAAATTTGTCGCGAAGAACAAGAATTCGTCGAACGACGTGACACTCGAACATTTTTCGATAAAACACTTCGGTGTCGCGGGCCTCTCGTCCGGGAAAACCGGGCGAAGACATCCGATCGGTTCGAACAATAAGGTGGCTTTTCCCTCCACCATCAATTGGGCGATCGCGCTGCGAACAATTCCCGAGTCGAATTCGACCACGCAACAAATTTTATTCATCACCACGAGCTCGTAAACCTTGAGTCCCAACGAGACCGTGGCTGGAGCCGTAGCGGCACCCGATGCCATGATTTCTTAGAATAACTAGGGAATTAATTTATTTCAACCCTAAAAAATTGTTGAGGATGAGGGTGATGATTATAATATTAATAAGGAAAAATAAGTGTATCGGTATCCTACTAATTTTTTAATAATCTTATTAAAAACTTGTATTTTGCTCTTTTTGATCTAAGATTCTTACGTTTTTAATAATTGAAATAAAGAAAATGAAAGTAATATTTCGTAATTGATTCAAACTCTTACCAGGTGATACCTTTGTCAAACCCTTTGTTAAACCTCACAACTTTGTCAGGACGTCGTTGAAAACTTTCAAAATTTTCTTTTCCAAAACGAACGAATAATATTCTACTTCCTCGATGCCCCTAGACGGTTTTCCGAGTCGTTTTTCCACCACGTTTAGGGGGAAGAAGATACGCTCGTAATCCGAAAATGATCTTTGAACCGCTCTGAACACCGGGCAGCACGCGTCTCTCCACAGAGGAACCTTTTGAAACGGGTCGTGGGGTATAAATTTGTTGACTAGAGTATTGTTTTCACCCGGACATTTAGCTTGTCTCAACGAGATGTCGATGTAGCTCGGATAATTGTATATCACGCCGTCTTTCACCCACGCTTTAAACCCGTAGGGTCTTACTACTATCGTTCCGTTGGTGTCGTCTTTTTTACGCACCTCTATTCCCTGAAGATTAGGGGGTAAAATCGAATCGAAAATTTCCAGCGTTCGAATGTATCGATCGAGGTGGGGGTTGTCGCTCGGGAACGTTTTATTCCGTGTCGATAAAAACATTTAATATCATTTCTACGTAAATTCGCCGTTGCTGTTGGATACTAATAATAACAATAATAATATAATAATAATAATAATACTAATAATAATATAAATAACATAATAACAAGCAATAATAAAGCAATATTAATAGTAAAATTAAAAATATTTTTGTTTTTTTGCCAATATTTATATACATATTTATTTCAAAGAAAGTTTTTTTATAGTAACATTTTTAATTTATATGGACTATTTATGTCATTTTGAGGGGGTAATAAAAGAAGAAGTAAGAAGAAGAAGAAGAATAAGAAAGAAGAAGAAGAAGAAGAAAGAAAGAAGAGTGTGATAGATGAATGATGATATTCTCGCACACCGAATCTGAAAGGTTTCTTCTAGCCGTGGTAAAATTGTCCCACGCTTCTGCCGCCGATCACGATTTTCGTTTATTAAAGGTTCAACGTATAAGGAAAGAAAGTGAGCGTGATTCGAATGATCCGCAACGCATCGCTCCGATTTTAAAACGTCTTTCAATAAACCCTCCAACAACTCGCGCGCGCTCGATTTTAAAATATCCGCATCCGAATAAACGGCCGTTTTTCCGATTTTTAAACCCTCGAAATATCCTAGATTAAACCTACTCAAACGATTCATCATAGTTGAGATGCTTTTAGTTTTGTCCCCTAGGATTTCTCTTTCGAGGGGTAGAAATAGCTTATACCTGATCAACACTAAAGTTATTTTATGCGACGATGAGCTAATATCGGTATCGAAAAAATTCGGATAGTGCGATTTCATCGATCTAATTATATCTTCTACGCACGATTCGTAATCTTTTTCATCTAGAAAGAAATTGTGAAATAAATTTTTGTACAAATTTACGGCGGCGATTTCTCTGTCCCCTATTGTTTCAATTTTAGTATTAAATACTTGATTGAAATAATAAAACAACACGTAGCACAAATTTTGAACGTAATATTTAAAAAAATTACGGTATTGGGTGTTTAAATCGTAATACGCTTCAATTTCCTCATCTTCGTATTCCAGCTCTTCCTCCTTTTTCGTCTTCTCGTCACTTCCGCGGTCGCTGGTAGCGCTCGTTTCTCCTCTTTTCGTGACAAAAATTAAACTTTTCGAATGCTTAGGGCTTTTCCGAGTGTTGTAATTCAGTCGATCGGAATTGTTTCGAAATTTTAAATTTCCGCTCTCGCTGCTGTCGCTATCACCGCCACCGCCGTCCCCATCGCAGCCGCCGCCATTGTTGAGGAAGAAGTTTTTATAAAGTTCGGTGTTATCCCATAATTTCATTTTTTTGTTAGCGCTTTTCGGAAAACTAAATTGTTCAAAACGCTTTTTCCTATTGTTAACGTTCGGGGTTGCTCGTATATCGTCGGCGATGGCTTCGTCGAGGGAGGTTTCTCGACCGTCGGAGGGGTATTTCCTACAACGAATTAAAACCGGCCCCGCGTTTATTTTTGCATTCGAAAAACAGCAACAGGGGTGGCGGCGGCGGTTACGGCGGCGGCGGTTACGGCGGCGGCGAGTTTTGCTTTTGGCTCCCCCGGCGGCGTCGTCGTCGCCATCGCCGTCGTCGTTTTAATCGGGCAGCGGGCAGATATACCCGAACCGGGTGTCGAAAGCGTTTTCTAATTCGTAAAAATGAAAAAGGTAATTAACGATGGATCCGGCGTCATTGGACACGTTTGTCTGGGTTAAAAAAAACGCGTACACGATTATAAATTCGTTCCAGTTTAAAATAAAGCCCTTTTCGTCAATATCCACTTTCCATGAATCCTTCATCGTATATTTCCCTTTTCGATTCTTCTTCATCGTCGTTATTTGACGGTTTATAGGGGCTTCGCAACTTTTCAAGTATACGCAATAAGCGATTTCGAGGTTTTTCCATAAGGCGTCTTTCAAAGTCGACGCGGAACGTATGTTGCTCTCCTTCGAATTTTTTTCGAAAATGAACAAATCCTGCAGGCACTTTTTGAGAGCTGAAGAAAAACGGTACGGGCTCGGCCCGGCATCGTTCGTCGCGGTGGACGCGTCGTTGCGATTCAAGCTTTCGGCGACCTTCATTCCCTTTATCCAGTTTTTCGAAATCAAAATCTCCGAATTCGAAAATTTTAATATCAACTCGACGACAAATTTCAAACATAGAGAATAATACTCAATCGTCGACGAGCTCGCGCCTCGTCGCAAAAAAAGTCTGACGGGGTTCTCCTCTGAATCTAATGGCGGCGGCGTTGAAAAAGGAAGAAGATCTGGGATTTCGTCGTAAAAA
Source organism: Trachelipus rathkii (assembly GCA_015478945.1). NCBI lineage: Eukaryota > Metazoa > Arthropoda > Malacostraca > Isopoda > Trachelipodidae > Trachelipus > Trachelipus rathkii. Next base: position 40,041 of record JABUQX010010698.1, read on the forward strand.
TTTGTCGCCTTCACGCTGTGCTCGTTCTCGATGTGTTCGTCCATGAACCGGTATATATCATTGACCTCGCCGGGGTCGGCGTTCATGATGGTGAAGTTGGCGGTTTGCATTCGCGAGAGCGCCACGTAAAGATTCGACGCGGACGGGAAAAGTTTCCTTTTAATCTTTGACGCATGTGAGACGATAGGGATGTACGGGAGTTGGCGTGATATGGATAGTGTCACCGTGGTCGTGGTAGTGTCTGTCTTGTAGCTGATTTGAAATTCGCAGTCGAGCTTCCGTCGCGTTACCGACGCTTAAGCGCGGTTCGTGTCCGACGTGGTCTTAATCGTTACCGATTTTTCGTAAATTTTTAAAACGAAGCCGGTGGTGCCGTTGCACACCCTTTCCCCCGAGGTCCGGCAAAATACGGTGCGTTTTAGTCGAATGTACATGCCGACGAAGAGGGTAATTCCGTTGACGTCGCAATGTTCCTTGTTGATGTACCTTTTTAACGAATAATACCACGAATTTACCTCGTAATAGCGTTGCAATCTCATCGTGTTGTATTTACGTTTCAGTTTTAACGCCCGTAAAACGGTATTGAAATCGTGTTTTTTAGCGTCGGAAATAGAATTTAGAGGATGCGCCGAATCCGAGAACGTGACGGATATGAAAAAATGTTTAAAATTGAGTTTCGCCTTATCTAGGCAATCCTGTTGCGAATCTTCGAAAAGGGCGATATTTACGGCGTCGACCTCGTTCTTCGTTTGCTTCGTGGGACACAAGAACTTTAACGTTCCTTTCCCATCGCTATTCGTCATCCGGTAGAGGGCGTTGCCCTTGGCGATGTTGAGCTTGCTGTATTTTTTGTTAACGTTGAACATGTTGAACGGGTAACAATTTTCCAGGTAGTCTTTTTTCAGTTCCTCGTTTATGGTTTTTCGATTTAAAAAATGAGAGGATAGCGCGTCCCGAAACATTTCCCGACTAAAGGCTTTCCATTCCGGTAAACAAACTCTAGCGTCGGCGAAATTGTTTCGTCCTAAATAGGTTAAACCCAACCCGAAAGAAAGCCCGTCCATCGAAATGTACGGGTTTAATCTCTTGAAAGAGTAGATGAATACGATTCGGCATCGCGTCGAAACGAACATTTTGTAATTTAACTTATCGTCGATTTCCTTAAGGTTTCGGAACAAGCTATCCTCCCGCGACATCCTTTCCTCCGTCGCCGTGTCGATGTATCGATCCTCTTCGAGTTCTTTTTCTTTTTCGGGAAATTCTTCGACGGCGTTAGCAGCGACGACCCGTATATTTTCCGGCCTTCGGAGGTAACTGGAAAACTCCTCGACCATCGTATCCGCCTCCCTTCGAATCCGCGGTTCGTCCGAAACGCTAATGGGACCCCCTCTCGCGTACAAATGTCCGCACTCTTCGATAGAAAATTCTATATTCTCTCTTCCTATTATATCCAGCATGTACTTATTGTAATAATTTACGACGTACCGGTGTCTTTTGCAAAATCGCTCGTAATCGGTTAATCGCACGCCTTGGTAGTAGTCATAATTTATCAGTTGCATGATTATAAGAAAAGCTTCCTCGCCGAATTGTAAAAACTCGCCCTCGATCTCGCCGATGTCGCCCGTTTCGAAACTTTTATTTTGGTTGTTATCGCCGATGAACAAGATTTTTACGCCTCCGAAGGGGCAAGTGTAATTTTTTTTGAGTAAACGAAGAACGCAATCGATGAATAGAATTTCGCTCGATTTGCATTGAATAAATTCGTCGATTATCAAAAATTTTAATTTTCGCCAATGGCTCACCTTGAACTTAAATTGTTCACTGACTGTGTGATTGACGGGGTTGACGGGATAGTTGAATAGGGAATGAAACGTTCCGGTAGCAATTTCCGAAAACCCGAAGTCGTTTTCGCGTAAAATATTTCTCAGGACGTTAACGGTCGCGTGAGTCTTGCCCGCTATCATTATTTCGTACGTTTTGATTTTTTGGAAGTTGACCATTTCGGAAAGAATCTTTCTCAATAATTCGGATTTTCCCGCTCCCGGTAAGCCCGTCAAAAGAACAATTTTTGGAGAGTTCGGATCATTTTTTTCGTTTAAATGATACAAAACCTCCAACAGAGAAACGCATTGTTGGGGAGTCACGACCGACGTCATCGTATCGATCCCCGATGAGAAAAAAAATGATCGCTTCCTCGCGCGCTCGTACGCGCGTTTGAGATTAGTTATTTATCATTTTATTTAACAACGCTCGATTTTAAAAAATAAAATATTTATTATTAACGTTAATCGATTTATGAAAAGTAAATTATCGCTGAGAAAAATGAAATTTATGTTTTTAAATAAATAAATTAATAGGTTCTCGATTCTTATATAAACCACCCCCTTTCCCTCTCCAATCCGATCATCGTATCACATTCAAAACTTTCTTCAACATGGCAGCGGGACGATCGAATATCTTCAAGTCGTACGCGTCCGATATCTTGGGAATCGACAAGTCGGAAATTAATGGAAAAAAAGCCATTTATCGAAAATTGCGAACCGAATTCGATATCAAGTACGACCAATCCAAGATACCGAGCGGTAGGGGATGCACGTTATTTTCGAACCGCGATAAGCCCTTTTGCATTTTATTTAAGGATTGCGCGGACAAATACGAGGCGAGACTAAAATCGGCCGGTTACGATTCGGAAAAAGATGGATTCGGTTTTCGCGAATTAAAAACCGTCTTCATAGACGATAACGCGGAACGGATTAAAGCCTTCCGACGATTCTTTTATCTGGCTCTCGAAGCTTTTCTCGATCGCGAATTAAGCGAAGACGAAAAAGAGCGGTACGATACGTACATGGAAAACGTTCAAATGGAATCAAAAAATGTTACCGACGACCCCGAAGAAGAAGAAGAAGCGAATAAATTAAAGCAGAAAGTGGCGAAAGCGTTCCGCAGATTTGTCTCGAATATAGAAAAATACCGAGCGGACGAACGTTCTAAACCTTTGAAGCTCGCGCGCGATCTCGCCGAAGGCGATGATTTCGATGTCGGGTCTGGTTGCTGGAGCGACCTCGAATTTTTCACCGTCCAGGATATTTGGAGCAAACGTATTCTATACGTTAAGACGATCGAGACGCCGTACCATCAAATACCGTCCAGGTTCGATGAAATTAGGGAAGAGAGTAAACGGGTTTACTTGGAACCCGCGACGGATAAGAAGAAAGAGCGTAAAACCCCCCAAAAGCCTAAAACGGAAAAACAACGCGCGACTAAAGAAGGTCGCGGCAGCGGAGGCAGCCGGGCCGCCGAAACTTCGTTCGTCGAAAGAGAGGATGGAGAAATTGAAGAAGATGCTGAAGAAGAAGAAGAAGATACCCTCGTCCGAGGCGGTGAACCGGGTTTGTCTAAACCGAACGCCGTAGAAATAAAAAAGGAACGCGACGTTGTTGTTGCCACTTCTGATGTGAGTATAAATGCGCTCAGCGATATAATTAAGGCGCACGGAAAGATACAACAGCAGCACCAAGAACAACAATCGTTCGATGCCTTGAAAAGGAAACAACGCGATTGGGAAGAGAATTCTCAAGGCGGTGGCGGGAACGCGGTCGTGGCTTTGACGGAAGAAAAGCGACCCGCTATAAAGAAAAAGAAGAGCGATAAACGAGAAAGCGAAGAAAAATCGCGAAAACGACATCGATTAATCGACATGCCAGATATGGAGACGCTCGGTCGGGAAATGGAAGTAAAAGAAATTAATCGTAGCGATAATCTTCCGGAAGAAGCGAAGCAACTCGATACGAAGAAGAAAAAAAGCGAAGGCGAAACCAAGAAATCGAAGACTCCGCAGCAACGCCAGAAATCGCCACCAACGGTCGTCGCGGTAGGTTCGTTAAAAAGAAAACAGGAGTTTAAAATCGAACCCTACGACTACGACAGCAGCAGCGGCGGCGAGGAAAGGCAACCGGATTTTAAGAAAAAAAGGAACGATCGGAGAGAAACCGAAAGCTTCAACGACGAAGCAAAATCGCATTCGGAAAAGGAAAAGCTAACTTTAGTTTTAAAAACCCAAACCCACCAAAAATAAAGGTTGAATGTAAAAAAACGCTTTTTTTATGTTAAAATTACATTAATAATAAATAAATAAAATGACTTTTCTTACAAAATATTTTTGTTTAATTTTCCACAAACCATGAATGATGATGATAATAATATCCGCAACCCGAATTCCAATTCGTTTGACGGAAAGAGGAAATTACCCTCCGATAATGACCTAATTTTTCTTCGTAGTAAGAAACGTAGAAGCCCACCATTCTTCCGGGAATCGAACGACGAAGAAAGTTCCGCGTCTCTTTTCCTTTCCCGGCGCCATCCCTCGCCACCCAGTTCGATTTTTTACCCGGAACACGCTTGCAAAGTTTCGACGAGCGAAGATTTCGTAAAGGTCGGATTGTCCCCCGATAAAAATGTCGTCGAACAACTCCGTTTTCGACGTCACCCACAAAAAAGAGTAACGCCGGCGTTTCGTTTCGGACTCGCGCGCGCTACCATTATCTCCGACGCCGCTGGAAATTAGGTTGTAAACGAAGGAAGAGAGAATTCGGGTTTTACCTAGGCCCGTTCCATCCGCTAAGACGAACCCCCCGCGATTGTCTAGCGCTTCATTTTTTCCCCCGTATCGAAAAAACTGTTTCATCATGAGCAACGTCGCCGTCGCCTGAGAACTGGAGATGTTGGTGTGAACGAACAAAGCGTGCGGCATTATCTTTTTAATATCGGGGGACAATCCGACCTTTACGAAATCTTCGCTCGTCGAAACTTTGCAAGCGTGTTCCGGGTAAAAAATCGAACTGGGTGGCGAGGGATGGCGCCGGGAAAGGAAAAGAGACGCGGAACTTTCTTCGTCGTTCGATTCCCGGAAGAATGGTGGGCTTCTACGTTTCTTACTACGAAGAAAAATTAGGTCATTATCGGAGGGTAATTTCCTCTTTCCGTCAAACGAATTGGAATTCGGGTTGCGGATATTATTATCATCATCATTCATGGTTTGTGGAAAATTAAACAAAAATATTTTGTAAGAAAAGTCATTTTATTTATTTATTATTAATGTAATTTTAACATAAAAAAAGCGTTTTTTTACATTCAACCTTTATTTTTGGTGGGTTTGGGTTTTTAAAACTAAAGTTAGCTTTTCCTTTTCCGAATGCGATTTTGCTTCGTCGTTGAAGCTTTCGGTTTCTCTCCGATCGTTCCTTTTTTTCTTAAAATCCGGTTGCCTTTCCTCGCCGCCGCTGCTGCTGTCGTAGTCGTAGGGTTCGATTTTAAACTCCTGTTTTCTTTTTAACGAACCTACCGCGACGACCGTTGGTGGCGATTTCTGGCGTTGCTGCGGAGTCTTCGATTTCTTGGTTTCGCCTTCGCTTTTTTTCTTCTTCGTATCGAGTTGCTTCGCTTCTTCCGGAAGATTATCGCTACGATTAATTTCTTTTACTTCCATTTCCCGACCGAGCGTCTCCATATCTGGCATGTCGATTAATCGATGTCGTTTTCGCGATTTTTCTTCGCTTTCTCGTTTATCGCTCTTCTTTTTCTTTATAGCGGGTCGCTTTTCTTCCGTCAAAGCCACGACCGCGTTCCCGCCACCGCCTTGAGAATTCTCTTCCCAATCGCGTTGTTTCCTTTTCAAGGCATCGAACGATTGTTGTTCTTGGTGCTGCTGTTGTATCTTTCCGTGCGCCTTAATTATATCGCTGAGCGCATTTATACTCACATCAGAAGTGGCAACAACAACGTCGCGTTCCTTTTTTATTTCTACGGCGTTCGGTTTAGACAAACCCGGTTCACCGCCTCGGACGAGGGTATCTTCTTCTTCTTCTTCAGCATCTTCTTCAATTTCTCCATCCTCTCTTTCGACGAACGAAGTTTCGGCGGCCCGGCTGCCTCCGCTGCCGCGACCTTCTTTAGTCGCGCGTTGTTTTTCCGTTTTAGGCTTTTGGGGGGTTTTACGCTCTTTCTTCTTATCCGTCGCGGGTTCCAAGTAAACCCGTTTACTCTCTTCCCTAATTTCATCGAACCTGGACGGTATTTGATGGTACGGCGTCTCGATCGTCTTAACGTATAGAATACGTTTGCTCCAAATATCCTGGACGGTGAAAAATTCGAGGTCGCTCCAGCAACCAGACCCGACATCGAAATCATCGCCTTCGGCGAGATCGCGCGCGAGCTTCAAAGGTTTAGAACGTTCGTCCGCTCGGTATTTTTCTATATTCGAGACAAATCTGCGGAACGCTTTCGCCACTTTCTGCTTTAATTTATTCGCTTCTTCTTCTTCTTCGGGGTCGTCGGTAACATTTTTTGATTCCATTTGAACGTTTTCCATGTACGTATCGTACCGCTCTTTTTCGTCTTCGCTTAATTCGCGATCGAGAAAAGCTTCGAGAGCCAGATAAAAGAATCGTCGGAAGGCTTTAATCCGTTCCGCGTTATCGTCTATGAAGACGGTTTTTAATTCGCGAAAACCGAATCCATCTTTTTCCGAATCGTAACCGGCCGATTTTAGTCTCGCCTCGTATTTGTCCGCGCAATCCTTAAATAAAATGCAAAAGGGCTTATCGCGGTTCGAAAATAACGTGCATCCCCTACCGCTCGGTATCTTGGATTGGTCGTACTTGATATCGAATTCGGTTCGCAATTTTCGATAAATGGCTTTTTTTCCATTAATTTCCGACTTGTCGATTCCCAAGATATCGGACGCGTACGACTTGAAGATATTCGATCGTCCCGCTGCCATGTTGAAGAAAGTTTTGAATGTGATACGATGATCGGATTGGAGAGGGAAAGGGGGTGGTTTATATAAGAATCGAGAACCTATTAATTTATTTATTTAAAAACATAAATTTCATTTTTCTCAGCGATAATTTACTTTTCATAAATCGATTAACGTTAATAATAAATATTTTATTTTTTAAAATCGAGCGTTGTTAAATAAAATGATAAATAACTAATCTCAAACGCGCGTACGAGCGCGCGAGGAAGCGATCATTTTTTTTCTCATCGGGGATCGATACGATGACGTCGGTCGTGACTCCCCAACAATGCGTTTCTCTGTTGGAGGTTTTGTATCATTTAAACGAAAAAAATGATCCGAACTCTCCAAAAATTGTTCTTTTGACGGGCTTACCGGGAGCGGGAAAATCCGAATTATTGAGAAAGATTCTTTCCGAAATGGTCAACTTCCAAAAAATCAAAACGTACGAAATAATGATAGCGGGCAAGACTCACGCGACCGTTAACGTCCTGAGAAATATTTTACGCGAAAACGACTTCGGGTTTTCGGAAATTGCTACCGGAACGTTTCATTCCCTATTCAACTATCCCGTCAACCCCGTCAATCACACAGTCAGTGAACAATTTAAGTTCAAGGTGAGCCATTGGCGAAAATTAAAATTTTTGATAATCGACGAATTTATTCAATGCAAATCGAGCGAAATTCTATTCATCGATTGCGTTCTTCGTTTACTCAAAAAAAATTACACTTGCCCCTTCGGAGGCGTAAAAATCTTGTTCATCGGCGATAACAACCAAAATAAAAGTTTCGAAACGGGCGACATCGGCGAGATCGAGGGCGAGTTTTTACAATTCGGCGAGGAAGCTTTTCTTATAATCATGCAACTGATAAATTATGACTACTACCAAGGCGTGCGATTAACCGA
>JABUQX010010699.1:0-47863 GCA_015478945.1 Trachelipus rathkii
AGAGTACGATAATAATAATATTCTTCAGATATGAGAAACTATAACGCCGCGATGAATATGTCACAGCTTGATACATTAATGAAACACATCGGAGTGCGAGAGCTATTGCACTATTAACTTCAAGAGAGTATTAAATAATAATTGTTAATATGAGAATCAAATAACATATAGCGAGAATATATTAAAATGTAATGTGAATAATAATAGATGTGAGAGTAAAGATATAGAGCTTAAAGCATACAAGACTAGACGTGATGTGGCATATAACCCACTCTCTCTCATATCAACTGAAGAGAGAGTGAGTCTACCATTTGTCCAGGTCGCAAATATTCCACAATATTTTCTGAGTGTTGCATAATTGCACGAACTAATTGTCGGCCAACGACAGGAGTTGTCCACCTGTAAATTACAGGCAGATTAGGCACCTAGATGTTAAATCTTATATCACTATATGACCTGATTTAAGATGAAGCAATTTTTTCTATTATTTCTTGTTATTATTCAAGTATATCAGTGAAACCACTTATTTATCTATTTATTGTTATCTACCTGAGCTCTACTTTACTTGAAAGTGAGGTATATTGGCCAAGCGGCACCGGGTGTCAGTGTCGGATGAGCTTGAGTGGTGATCTCACAGTGAGGAGAAAAGATTTAGGATATTGTTAGTAGGGCCAACCTTACTTACGTAATCACTAAATAGTCACAAATTTTACTTGATAAATTGACACTAATCAAATTTTCTTTAATCATCTACTATTATTATTGGATATATCATGTATAATATAAGGGCGCCAGCTAAGTATTATGACTAGAGGTAAGTTATGTGAATAATAATAATAGTAATGCCTTAGTATATTAATGTAGAGTTGACCCCACTATAGCCTTAATAGGAGATAGGCCGGAAGCTGATGTATTTTTTATTTTATTATTATATATTTTTTTATTTTTTTTTTTTTTTTTTATATTATATCTATATATATTAGAGAGGGATAAGCGCATGAAACATGGCAACATAGGATAGTAAAAAGAGGATTACTTAAATTTCCCTTTTACAATTAAAAATGAGTTGACAAGCAAGAACGGCGCAGTAGTGCATAACAGTAATATACTAACAGTCTCTACTCACCGATACAGACAATAACTCAATCAAAAAAATTTATATAATTTAATAGGGAAATCAGCTTATGAGGAGTAGTATACTCTTAATTTATCCACTCGCACATCAAATAGCCACTATATCCCTCCCAACTCTGGTGGATTACGTCACTTTCGAGTACCTGAGAGCAAACGAAGGTTTCAAATCACTCCATGCACCACCAGTTGTTGAAAGTTTCATTTTAATAAGTATATGGAAATTTAATCGGAAATCCATTGACATGATTCGTATAAGAGAGAGAGAGAGAGAGAGAAGAGAGAAGAAGAGAGAGAGAGAGAGAGAGTGAAGAGAGTAAGAGAGAGAGTGAAGTAGAGAGAGAGAGAGATGAGATGAGAGAGGAATAATATATATATATTATATATATATAATATATAATATATATACTATAGTATATATATATATAGTCATATATATATAATATATATATATATTAACTAGTATATATATTAATATATATTATAGATATATATATATAAATAATATATAAATTAAATATATAATATATTAGATATATATACTATAATATATATATACTAATTAATATATATATTTATCATATATAGTATATATATAATATATATATATTATATATAATAATAATAGTATATGATTATATATATTATATATATTAATATTAATACTATATATATTAATATAATATATATATATATATATATATTAAAATAAATATATAGGGTTTTTTTACCTGGAATTTCAGCTTGTTAATGTAGTAATCATATATACTAACGAAGAGAGAGAGAATAGTCTATACTAACTATAAGAAGAGAGATGAGAGATGATGTAGGAGTAGCACGAGAGAGTATGAGTATGGATGTATGATGAGTATGTTAGAGAGAGGGATGACGGAGGATATATTGAGAGATGTAACCTCGACTTAAATTTATCCAACCCAATAACACCCATTATATAAGTTACAGAGAAATAGGATTATATTTGTCTAATTAAACACTTATTAATATATTACTGAGATAACATACTCTGAGAGAATATTTCATTTACTCAGTAGATATAGAAAATATATCGTAAATTGTTGCGTATATAAGAGAGCATGTCGAGGACACGATAGATCGAGTAATAACAATAGGTAGACAGTGGTAGTGAGTGAGTGCACAATACAGTCACGTTCGAGGGGTACACGATAGTCTCAGTCTATATATAAATAAGTGGCTATCTATCAATGAAGCTTATCATTTGCCAATAAGCTAGTCTATGAGAGATAAGCATGGGCACTATCACAAGGCTCTCTATATACGAAGGTAATATTCACTTTATGCTTTATTAATCCTTCTCCATAGAAACTCGTATCAAGAACCCACACCGCTTTTTGTCTGAGCACTGTCTTCTGCGTCTGAGGGAACCCACATAACACTTGCTTCACTATTTTTGTTCTTCCCTTTTAGGGTTGTCATTAATGGAAGAATTTTTTAGAGGAAAGTCTTTTAATTATAATTATTTAAAAGATTTATTGTCTATTAGTGATATGTCTGTTTATTATATACAATACTTTTTACGCCACTCATTCTTCTTTTAAAAAATCACAGATTCCGCTTATAGAGAGTATATTTCAACTTCCTTTCTAATAATAGGTTAATTACTCCTTAACTTTTAAGCATATATCGCTTATCCTTTCTTTTCCACTAAAAGAAAATCTCTCCACCTAACGTAAGATTTAAATTAGTATATACAACGTGTTTCTAGCACCACTCTTCCTATTTCAAACATATACATCTTTCGTACAAGATTCACTTTACAATATATATCATTTTATCTCTTTATCCTGAGAAACCTGTCATCATTCTATTTTTTCATCTCTATCTATTATTTTATTTATTATTATTATTTATTTACTAATATCTATTTCTCATTATCTCTATGCTATTAAATTATAAATTGTCGACGTGTGTGTTTCATTAACACCACAGCTATATTTTTAAGTTTTACATATAATACCTAATAGAAAATATTGGAGCATGAGGACCCTGCTCACGAAAGTTCTACACCATATATGAGTTCGCTCTTTCTATTTCTATCTCTAAACTAGATAATATAATATATTAAATTCACGCTTCTTTCCTTCCAAAACTTCCCTTCCTCCTACAACTCTTCTTTTCTTCTAATCTTTTTTCCCTCCTAAAGATCTATGTGGCAATACACGCGCTGATGCGGCTTCGTATCAACTGACAGTGAAATTCACAAACTTCAATGCTTCTTCGATTAAAGTTCAGTGTTAAAATCCCCGCCCATCGCCAATCCGCGGTTCTTTGGCTGCAACTAATGAGACACCTTCTATAAGCAACTGCCTCTTCGCAGGAAGCTTATTAAGTACTTCCACAGAGCTCTCTATCTGTGTCTCATCTGTTCACGCTTAAACATTATTTTTCATAATTATTATTTTACACTCTAGTCCATTTAACTATATATGTGATCTACTGAGCTGTTTTCATACTAATATGTTATCTTCTCTATTATAATTGCTCTTTGTAACGCTCACTTCTCATTCACTCAATACTATCGTTTCTTTTAAAATCACTCTCTTCAATTTTGTAAGTGATTTCTTGATTTCTATTTATAAACAAGACCAAACTGACAGATAGAAATATTTGACTACCAGATTCAAAAACAATTGATTTTATTCTTATTATATATTAGTTAAATATATTAATTCATCTCAGCAGGTCAAGTAAAATATAATAAATTCATATATTTTAATCGAAGACGTGGAAAAATTCGAGGTAGAGCGGCATTCCCAAGCTAAGGCACAGGGTCCGGGTTCACGATTCATAAACGTTTGGAAATATATATAATAACTAGTGATATATAAATAATTAGGGTACCTTACAGTAAGTTATTACGCCTCAAAACAAATGGATTCCCTATGGAGAAAAATTGATTATCAAGACTCTGTTAATCTTGAAAATAAGAACATTATTGACACTTTATTTAATCATACATATCATATTACTGTATTCCCTCACATTTAGTTAATTATCACTCTAGCATCCTTCGTATTCTTATCTTATTCATTTGAACAATCACTTCACATATATCTCGCTATCTATGCCCTTCTTGTATCAAAGTTCCTCAGTTGTCTTTTCATCTGTCGCAGTCCTTTCGTTGCTTATATAGTACCGAGAGTTATCTTTCGTCTCGACGATGCTTCATCTTCCTTCTCTCGTTCTCCTTCGAACACTAATCGCTACCTCAGTCGTTCAAATGTGTTCTCTCCAACCCATCAGTTCACGCTTTCCTCAATTCCATGAGTCCTCTCCCTCATCCTTTTGACTATAGCGCGAGCACGTAAAATCAAAATATTGAATACAATTCACTTTATTACCTTATCTATATAGCATGTTATTCCTTCATTTCAATTCCTTCCTTATCTTCATCTTTACCTTCTCCACAGATCCCCACAGACTTCACCATTCATCACCATCTTGTTCTTCTTATTTTCCTCACTCTTCATTAACCTATTCTATCTATTCTCTTCCACTTAATCGTATTCTTATGACAATCTTCCTTTTGCCTAATAGCTTCATTCATAACACTCAGGCATTCTTATACCTTCAAATAAACATTCCTTCTCATATCCTTTTTCAATCTTGATATACACTTCGTCTTTTTCCTTTGTGACACAAATCTTTATTACCTATCATTTACTATCCTTCATATCTTATTATCATCTTCCTTCTCTTTCATGAGCATCCCAATCTTATATTCACCTCTCTTCTCCATCCATGTCGGTCTTATCTTATCATACTTTCAAATTTCCTCATTGCGTTTTCACGAGTCTCTTAGGTTTACGTCGGTTCTTAGGTGACATTATGTTACGCTCAATGCTCTTACCCTTATCTGCCTCCTCAACCTTCTTATAAACTCACTGTCTACCATTATCTAATCATACCCTTATAACACTTCCCACCATATATTTCTTATGAAGCATACTACCTCCTCATCGCGTTGACACTGAAGATTTAACTATGTAGCGATTATAGTCATGCTATGCCTATTCATCTTCTCCACTTCTTCAATACTATATCCTTATTATGTTCCTTGCTCCTTTCTTTTAGACAATTCACTTCCCTTCTTACATTATCCATTCTCCATTTTCTTTCTAGTTGAGTAAAAAATTTTTTATATCCTTCCTTGACCTCGGAAGACATTTTTAAAGCAGCATAGAGACGTAATTTGTTTGTAACTCTCCCCTAAATTTAATAAAAAAATTAAAATAAAACAGCGGGGTTCACGTACTGGTATTATCTAAAATATCTTTAACTTCATTTAAAGATAATCCAGTACATTCTGCAATAATATCTGCACTTACGTTGTTTTCAAAAAGAGGCTTTATCCATTTAATTCGGCTGTCTTTAACGGCTTTCTCGATTCTCCTCTGTATGGCATCCTCTTCTGATGCCTCGTCATGGGTTCTTAATTCATAAGCGAAGAGTTCATGATCAGTATAATTGTATTTGCTCAGCTTTTCAAGTGCCACCTTCAGAACTGACTGACCTTCAGTTAGTTTTACAATTTCTTCATCAGTTGTTGTATGGGCATATTTAAAAAAGAATGCCCATTTATCCACCATTGTTGTAAGTTCTGAAACATTTCCCTTCAAGAACTTAGGCAATTCAACAAAGATGAATTCGAAGTCAGCTAAACATTGCATATTAGTTTTTTTCTCACTTAGTGTGTGGAAAGACAAATAACCCACCTCTTCAGGAAATATCTTGCAACCTGAAACACAAATGACGAAAACTTTTTTCAGACACAAAGACGTGTCGCTCACATGCCTAGCATACAAAGTGACTGCGGAAAGTTTTTCTTGTTTATAATGCCCCCAATTACGGTAAACCTGCACCTCGACTAGGTATTTATTTCCGATTGTGTCTCTACATAAAATATCAACAGCACACATTTTCGTTCCCCATATTAACGGGTACGTTACTGTCTCAATCTGTTCGATATCAGCAATACGAGCATGTTCTGAAAGCATGTCATTTAAAAATTTTTCTAAAATCAATTTAGACGAAAATATTCTATTAAATGGCAAATTCATTTTTGGATCTAAATATCTAGCTGATGTCTTTCGCTGCGGAATATCTCCCAGAACTTCATTTGTGGCACTCTCTCCTGTTTTGCCATTTGTGGCACTCTCTCCTGTTTTGCTCATATCTAGAATGGGAATAAAATAATTATTAGGGATGTACTGATAGTATCGGTATCGCCATTGGTTAATATGGCCAATACTTTTTACTTTTTGGGTAAAGAGCTCCGATAAACTCCGGCCGGAATTAAAATTTTCATTCTCCGGCAGCCAGCCAAAATTACTCTCCAGTGCATCTCTAATATATATATATATATATATATATATATATATATATATAAATAATATAGATATATAATATATACTATAATATATATTATATCTATATATAATATATAATGATATATATATTATAATATATATATATAATATTATTATAATATATATATGATATATATATATATATATTTAGCGGATGGGGCTGGATAGTGAATTAGCCGGATGGCCGGATACCGGATATCCGGCTGGAAGTTAAAACTGGAGACCGATATCTGGTCGGATATCGAGCAGTCTGTTAATATATATACGCTGGTGTGGTAAAGGTATGGCAGAGGACTCCAACAAATTTTCTGAAAAAATTCTATGTCCAAAAATCAATATATCGAAATGTATATTAATAGTATATATTTTCCTCTTATAACGTTTATTATATTAATATATTATATTAATAGTATTATTAACATTTAATTAATTAATATTATAATATACATAATCGGATATATTGATTTTAGACAGAATTTTTTAAGAAAATATTGGAGTCCTTGCTATACCTTTACCACAGATATGATAATATATATAATATAATTAGTATAATATAATTATATCATATATACTATGGATAATATATAAGATATAATAAATAAGATAATAATAGATAATATATAGATATATATATATATATATATATATAATATATATATATTTCTTTCTGTCTTATCTGCCTTCTATTTTCCCAAGAATGAGAGGTGCGCTAACAGCATCGGAAAAGAAAAGCAGTAGTGAGAACATGACATAAGTCGAAAAAAGAAAGCCCAGGCCTTACCGCCCCCTCAGTACCATGAATTAGTGAGAATCATCGCAGTCAGAAAATCCACCCCTAAAGCTTCATGGACAGCAAATGGACCCTCACGCTATGCGTAAATCTCAAGTAACGCTTCATCCCTTGGCCCAGGTGGGCCACAACCATAACCCCTCACAATCCCCCGCCATCCACACTCCTGGTATACACCTTTCTTCTCGCCCCTCTACAAACTCAGATTTCTCTCCTTCAACATTCGGTTACTGACTCAATTCCACTTTTTCTTCGGTCTCCCAGCCGGCGGTTCCCACACAACCGCCACTATACATCCGCTTAACCAACCGACTATCATTCACCTGTTCCATATGACCAAACCATCTCAACAGACTTCATCTATTCTCTCATTTACCCCTTTCTTCACACCACACAACTCTCTAATAATGTTCATATCCTCATTTTATCAATGCTTCTCACACAACACCGAGCACACCCCTAAGATTGCCATCTGGAACACATTGAAACTTTAGATCTATACTTCTTCCAGACCATAGCATAGTCTCACTACTATACAATAAACAGGTAACAACATACCTCATGTAAGACCCTAGCACATGAAGACAGTCCCTTACATCCACCAACGATTTTAATGCACCAGCCACCTTCCTGCCATTCACCAACTTTCCTACTACACTCTGCACGTCCGTGTCCCTCTCATCCAACATATTACCCTAAATATTAACTTCAGCACATTGTTCCAAAGCGCTCACCATCTAACATAACTTCACCCACTGAGATGTCCTCACTCACAACCATAACCTCTCCTATCTCCAGGTTTACTTTCAAGCCCCTCCGTTTACACACCTGCCAAATCTCTCTACAATCCTCTCAAACTTCTCTCAGATTCCGCCACACAGAGCCAGATCATCGCATATCAAATAGTAGGGCGCACCCTCCACTCATCTCCAGTCTCCACCATTCTAAACACCATTTCCTGCCATCCACACTTCGAATTCTTTCATAACCCATCCATATACAAATTGAATAACCAAGAGACATAACAAAAACAAACCCTGTCTTACTCCGCTGGTAATCCTAAACCAATCACCATTTGACACCATTTATTCTCCACGCTTCACATCGTCATACATACTTTTGGACTCCATTCAGAAGCCTACCACCAACACCATAATCACTAACAACCTGCCATAAACCTTCCCTATTAACTCTTATCATACGCCTGTTGCAAAATCCATAAAACCTAGAATACAATTTATTCTTCTTCTCCCTCATTTTCTCAATCATTGTTTGTCAATGTAAAGATTTTGATCCACACATCCTCTTACCACTCCTAAACGCCACTTGTTCTTCACCAATCAGTCCTTCAGTCACTGCGACGCACTCTTTCGACCAAATTCCACATATACCTTCCCTACAACACCTCATATAAACTTATTCCCCTATAATTTCTACAGTTCCCCTTAGTCTCCCTTACCCTGATATAAGCGGACTATTACCGCGTCTCTCCAATCCCTGGAAACTATTACCCTCTATAAACGCTTATACTATACCAACTTCCAAATCCAATCAATTGCCCTCTCGCCTCCGTTCTTGATCATGTTCACCAGTAATTTCATCTATACCTGGCTTACCTGTACCATTCCTCAACTTTTCACTCTACCCATTACACCTCCTCCTTACTAATAACCTCATCCCCAAAAATACCTATTCCTCTTGCACATCAAAACCCACACCAACTGAAAAGCACACACATTCATTACTGTTAATATTGTGCAGATTTTCAAAATGTTTCTTTCCACAATTCCCTCACACCCATTTCATCATGTTTACCAAAAGCACCATCTCTAGTCAGTATTCTAAGCGATGATTCCCCTTATTCTCATTCTAACCTTTCTGCTTCCTTCCAGAAAAGTTTCCTAATCATACTGCCCTCCCCATCATCCTCCTTCCCAAAACTGTCATTTACCTCTGTTTTCTCCTACGTAACACCTTTTATTTTATTTCTTTCCCTCATATAATTCCAAGCCATCTTTTCTTTTGAGACCTCATCATTGGTTTTAAGTACATTCAACCACGCTTCTTTACCTTTAACCGCTTCATCACCTTCTCATTCCACCATTCACTGTTAACATTTCTTACTTCCTACTTTAGGCACAATCCACATACTCCTTGCACTGCTAACAATGCTCTTCATTTGCCCCCAGATTTGTTCAGTATCAACTTGTTCAACATCTCCAACCGTGTTTAACTAGCAAGCCTCTTAGCTCTTACATACTTATACCATATTGTCTTGCTCACTTAACTCTCACTCTTAATTTACCTACTTCCTTTCGTATCACCTTCCTTCCATCCAAGCCGTAAAACTACTTAATTTAAGTAGAACAACATAGATGATTCCCATAATCCCATTCCTAAGCCCCTAACTGATTTAACATCCCAACACATACTTCAACATCCCTTCTTCACCAACACTAAATCAATCATACTTTCCAACTATCACTTCCGAACCATCTCTACCTGTGGTATCTCTGTATTCTTATGGGTTTGAAACCTGTGTTTATAAAGAAATATATTATATTCATATATAAGATGTTTATATATATATATATAATATATATATAATATATATATATATATATATATATATATATATATATATATATATTATATATTTATTTAACATATACAGTATATATATATGATCATTCACTCGCAGCACCCCTCGTGCACTCCTGCTCAGCACGAGTTGACATTTAGAAACTATCTATTTTGCAAAATTTCATAATAGTTACGAGAATGATTCTCTTATTTTGCTAAAGGGTCCAAATTAAATGAAATTATTACAAATAAATATATAAGGATTATGAAAAAATTGAAAAGAAAATGGGCAGAATAGCCGCTACTTAAATAAAGCTTTTAAACACACTAAAAATAGGACTAACCCGTGTCCAAAGCAATGGCGATATCATATTAGTGAATTTAAAGTATAAAAGTATTTTTAAATAATTGGGTATAGAGAAAAATGTTATGTTACTGTCCTTAAAACATAAGTTTTATACAAAATATTTAATAAAATAAATTAAAATATAAAAATATTAATAAAATACTTAGAAGTATAAAGAAAAATAAATAGCTTTGAAATATTATTAAAATTAAAGTTAGTCATAGAAATAACAATAAAAAAACGGTTTCCACCCCAAAAAAACAATTTAATGAAACAAATTTCAAGTATAATTATATATATATATATATATATATATATATATATATATATATATATATATATATATATATATATATATATATATATATAATATATATATATAGAGCATGAGAGAGAGAGAGCACGAGTAATAAAAAGTTGCTGGAGTCGCCACTGATATATAACATATATATATATATATATATATATATATAATTATATATATATATATATATATATAATAATAAATATATATACATATATATATGATAGGAGATATTGATCATGCATCCAGGTGTCAATTGGCAATTCGCTATTGTTATTCTGGTAATGTTTATCCTTGAAAAATGTTTTATACAGTCTGGACGTTTGCAACCATTTTTGATCCAGCCTGTATAATATATCTTATTTCATCTTATGCGCGTGTAATTATGGAAAAAATTTGACAATATTGTATGATGTATAATATTTGTTTCCTTTCTAAGATAAACTAGTTTAATATTTAAACAAAAGTAAAAACTAATTAAAAACATAAGTCAGACGCACAGATGGTTATATATACATAGTAGTGCTCACATATCACACCTTGAAGAACTTGAAAAGCATATCTAGCTGGTTTCAAGGTTAGTGATATAACTTACCACATTATTTAAGTTGTAATTATAATTCTAATAAATAACATGTATTAATATTCTAGATAGTAAACTTGACATTTTGTTACAGTTTACTGTCTTGCTGTGAAGCTCCATTGACATCCATTGTTTCCCTCATATTTCCTACTTGCTATTGGATATATCAGGGTATGTTCTTAATAGAATAGATATATGTGACTTTAATTTGTAAAATATGAAATTTAATTTATTTCTAAATACCAATTATTGTTTATATTTGACAGCGGTTTTAATTGTGGCTGAACCTTCTTCTGGGTCTACTTTCCAATTGCTGGATTCATCTTGATTCTTCTCTTATCTTTGGGATTCCTTCCTAAATCCGTCTTTTTCGCTGATCCTCTTGAGTCGAGATTCATTAGTGAATTTTTCTCGGTGCTATTCTGAAGGTTGGACTTCATCCTGAATCTTTCTTCGTGGAGTTGTTTCGGAGTCGCGATTCATCTGGATCTTTCTCCCTGCCAATTCTAACGTTGGGGTTCGGCCTGAGTCTTTTCTCCTTGGTAGTATTTCAGCAGAGTTGTGATTCACCTGAGTCATACTCCCCACTTGGAACCATTCCCCCAGTCAAATTCAGTTAAGTCATCATATGTTCACAGTTTGAATCTGAATTTCTTATTCTCCCTTAATTTCATATGCGATTGACAATATTGGAAGCGTTTCCGTTCCACTCTCGCTATCTGATTCCAGAGCTGCTGTGCTCTTGCCACATATTTACACATTGGATACAGGAACTTTTCTCCAAGGTGATTAACTGATTCCATTATTCTAATTATATAGATTCATTTTATTCCTATATGTTGGGCGTTGATTTGTGTACCTATTAACTATTACAACACAAAACATCCCATTATTGAATTTGGATCAATTTGAGGCGAGTTTAGTAAAAATAAACGTTTTACTGTCATGTGTCATATCCTTTTGATCATGTTATTTTATTGACATTTATTATTCTAATCTTTAAGAAAACATATCTGAGTAAACTTCTAGAAACTTATCTGATTAACACTGTCCAATAAAGAATCCGGGAAAATCGTATACCCTTATAACCATTTCTAGGTAAAAAGCTTAATTGTTAATAAACCTTTTTATATTTATCTACGTTCACAATCCTCTTCGAACGAATAGTCATTCAAGCCAGCAGGCCTACAGAGTCCTGAAGACTAACTTTCCTCCGTTACGGAGATAGCCTAACCTGCCTCCCGTATTACCCCTGATGTGTCATGGTTGCTTGGCTGACTTAGACATTCAACCACTGTTTTGACATCACAAAAACCTACATCTTCTTCCTCTTACATTAAAAAGACAGACGGAATCGGACAATCTTCTTTCCTTTCTACAACAAGAAAGAGCAGAAGGATGGACAACCATCTACCCATCTTACACTCTTTAAGAAGATAACCAGACGAACTTTCTCTCCGCCCTCTTAAAACATTAAGTGGCGCCCGAACAGGGACTCGCTGAGTTCCTGCGCTTGCGTGCACTAGGATTTGACTCTCGCTCACACCGTCATTTATTTTTTTCTAAAAAATCATAGATGTCTCTTCAGTTTTGCAAAAAATCTTCTTTTTTGTACGTTATATTGGACAATCGAGCAGTTAGTTGTAATACCCTCAAAATCTTTAAATATTTCCTTTAAAACTTAATAAATGTCAGAAAAACCTCAACTCAAAGACTTCTAAACAAGTACAGGTGCTGATAGCCAAGAAGATTTGGACTTCGATCCATCTCTTGCTGCTGTTGCTCTAGATCCACGTTTAGACCAGCGTCTGCGTGTTGATCGTAATAAAGATAATGTAGAATATGAATGAAGGAATGAAACTTAGAAAATAAAGACAGCGGTAGAGAAAGTTGCCAACTCTGACATGCCCTGTGTACCAACTCTGACTTAAAATGAGTTCCAACTCTGATAAACCTTTCACTGAGACCGAAATGAGTACCTTATTGATAAACTCAATAATCAGGTGATAAGTGAAAGGAAAATGGCTAATGTAAATTCGGTCAGTAATGCTGAACAGAGAACGTACCATGATCAAGGTCAAGGTATTCCCTCTGACTTCTATTCCCATCATGTGCCATATGCCTGAAAATCCACTCTTTATATGATCGGTGAGTATTAAACCTTCCTTAAATTCCCCAATTTCAGTCACGATCCAAGCCTTTCTTCAGTTAGTTTTACCTAGTTATGTAGAAAATCTTAGAAATCAAAGATTCTTTCCTAATCCTAACCTTATTCCTAATCCGTATCTAATCTTATTCCTAATCCTAATCTTGTGCCTACTCATAATTTTCCTAAACCTCAAATTTTTCCTAATCCCAGTCTTCGTCATAATTCTATACCCCCAGTAAATTATTTTACCCAACCTAAGTCTCTCTTAAGAAATCCTGATATGGCTAGAGGCAATAGAGATTCTCTATCCCCTGTAAATAGAGGAGAGGCTGACTTTTCAGAGAAATATAATAAATTACTACAGCCTCACCGAGAACAAATGTCTAGAAAATCAAAAATCCGGAGCCACCAGATGTTATTCAACGACCCTCGGGTCTATTCTTGGGTTGTTTTCCAAAGGATTATCTCAAACACCTTCTGAATTGTCGTATTTCCTGACTGATGATGAACCTTCCATGTTACCGGACCACACATGAAAAGCAGACTTGATTATGCTGGAGAAGCCATTGTGCTTCTTACTCAGTTACTCAAAAACTCTCAGAAACTGAAGGTTGTGGATCCGGGTAAGTTTAAATATGAATCGAAACAAGATCTCTTAGTCTACCCTGGCTGAATTTGAGGCTTATTGGAGTTTGCCACACCCAAGATGCCCATCACCAATGGGTTAAGACGGCTTTGGTCGACCAGCTAGAAGGCAAATTCTTAACATATAGCGAAAAATAATAAAAATAACCGTGAAATTTCTCTGTACGGGATAATCTTGTGTGTTGGTATAGAGATGAGGAAAGAAAGAAAAAAGAAGACCGAATACAGAAGTATCATGCTGCTCACCGATACCCTAACGAGAGCATAAAAATGTTTGCCCTTCGGTTGGAGCGCCTAGCTAGTCAAGCATATCAGACATGATATGAAATCACATGTCCCTTAGAATAGCTTTCCTTTGTAGTTTGCCTCCATATATGAAACATTCGTCCGTCAATATATTAAAATGATGAAGTTGGACGGGTATCGAGCTTCATGGAAAAATATACCGCCCTTTGCAGACTCTTTAGATAGCGAGAATATCGCTTTCCCGAATTCCATTTCCCAAACTAATCCACTTGAGATCGACAAATCAACTTATGCCCAAAAGACCGCGGTGAAAGTAAACCTAGACGAATCTTTGGAATCCGTCCGGATAAATACTGCACTCCCCGGATGGACTGATGTTTTGCATCACAACGTCGAACAACGAAAACCTAAATCCAAAAGTAATCATCGGCAGGCTCCTAAGAATAAAAGTAGTCCTCCAGAACGAAATCATGGTAGTCGCCACTATCGTGACTCCACCAATAGTTACAAAAATCATGACAATACAGTTCGTCCTGGACCATAATTCGAATTCTCAGAATCGTCCTAAGCCTGATGACCGGAGAAAGGTTATGTGTCACTACTGTGAAAAAACAGGTCACTCCATGAAGGAGTGTTACAATACCTTGGCCTTTTCAGTTACTGCAAAAAGAAAGGTCACCTCAGGGCCAATTGTCGATCTAGGAAGTCTCTCCTCTTCTTCCCCGAAACTAGAAAAGTAGCTATGTCCCTTTGCGCCCTGGTCTCACGCGTGGGATGAGGTGTCACACATTAGTGCTCCTCCCCAGTCCCATAATCCTTACAATGAGCCTTCTTCCCCTAGAACTGTTCCCTTTGAAAGAGTATATTCCCGGTCATATTCTTCAAATCAATTGACCAATCACAGGCCTCCATCATCGTCCAAGCCAGTAGAACCTTCCCTACCTTCAAGTAACAATTTGAATCCATGTGCGAATGATGCGGTGCGGTATGATCCACCTTTAAACTCCTGGTCTCCCCGGAACTGAGTCCCCTGGTGGAGAATAACCCTTTAATCGACTCAGTCAATGATGATGGAGGCACAGAAAATCTTAAAACCTTCTAAAATTATTCCCGAGAAATCTTTCGAACGACCTCCCTTAGAAAGGAATAAACCCTTAGAAAATCCCTTACGGACGATGGTAGTCCATTGTACCCCTTTCAAGGAGGACCCTCTGATTATTTCAGTCGCTTTGGCACCTAACAGCTCTGGCTTCTATGGTTGTATGGTAGACATTGGAGCTGGAATTAGTCTAATCAGCACGGAAATGACCGAAGCGTACATGAAGAATTTACCATTACGACCCTCTGTAGATATAAATGTCAACGCCATCAGTGGCCTGGTAAGAGAACATTCAGTACCTATTGACTTCTACACTGAATGTAATTTGCACTTCCCTGACAGTGATTATGTATCTAAGCCCGTCATATTGTTGGTAGTTCCCCAGGAATTTATGCCTGCCTCCGCTAGTTTTGGCGCTCGCTTCCAAAAGAAAATGACCTTCTCCCCAGACTTAAACTACGCGGGAAATTAGTACATAGAGCTGGATGATGTATAGAATCCATCGCTAAGGATGAGAGTCTAAACATCCCCTTTTATAAATGTGTCATGGTTAATTCCATAAATGTTCCCCCGTTTTCCTGTCAGATGGTGGATGTAAGTTGTCCTTCATCTGAAATCTCTTCCTTGGTAGGTTTTCAATTAGAGCCAATGGGATCCGTTGTACCAATTCCTGGTGTATTGGATTTGCGAGATTCGTGTAGGATCGCTCTATTCAATCCTTCCGATACACCTCATTATGTTAGGAAGGGTACTGTAGTAGGTAGCTTGTGTTCTTTGGAAGAAGAAGATATTCAAATTAATACTAGGCCAGTAGAGGCGAATTCCGAAATCAACTTTAAACAGACGTATTGTCCCCCACTAAGTGGAGAGGAGTTGCTTTGACAAGGATATTCTATCTCTGACTCGAAAAGAAACGATTAATCGCAGTTATTAAAACATAAATCGGCTCTAGTTTCGGTGACCACGACGTTGGAGTGGCTACTAATATCACCCACACTATCGAGGTAGAAACTGGTCGACCTGTGAGATTACCAGTACGTCGTTTCCAGGGTCCCTTGGCTCAAGAAATAGAAAATCAATGTCATGAACTGTTGGAGCAGGATATTATTAGACCTAGTAAATCCCCTTATTCAGCTCCTGTGGTTCCGGTCCGAAAACCTGACGGTAAGTTACGATTATGTATCGATTACCGGAAATTAAATAGTGTTACTAAGACCGATTCCTTCCCGTTACCTAACCTAATAGATATGATTTATAATATGTACGGTAATGTCTATTTTACAACAATAGATCTGGTCCGTGGATATTATCAAGTGTCAATGGAGCCTGAGAGTGTTGAAAAAACTGCTTTTTCCACCCCCTTTGCACAGTACGAATATTTAAAAATGCCCTTTGGTGTAAAGAATGGTCCAGCGACATTTCAACGTGGTATGATGTTGGCGTTGGAAGATTTACCATGGTCCGAGGTTATGGTATACTTAGATGATATTATCATCCTTAGTAAAAATATAGATGATCATCTAACCACCTTGGATTGTGTCCTTTCTGCACTAGAGAAAAACGGGTACAAACTTAAACCCAGTAAAACCCGGCTGTGTCATACTGAGGTGGAATTCTTGGGTCACCATATATCACGGAAAGGTATACTTCCCCTTCAGAAAAATATCAAAGGAGCTTTAGAATTTCCTGTCCCCACTACGGTAAAACAATTACGCCAGTTTCTGGGAATGGTAAATTTTTATAGGCGACATATTCCAGATTGTTCTCAAATCAGTAAGCCTTTATCATGCCAGACTGGTGGTAGATCCATTAAATGGACGCCGGAGTGTCAGCAGGCCTTCGATCAACTTAAAGAGGCCTTAGTAAACCCCACATTGTTAGGTTTCCCTGATTATAGTCCGGAGGTTTCTCCCATGGAGCTCCATGTGGATGCTTCAAACCTCGGGGCTGGTGCTTGCCTTTCACAAATTCAAGACGGCATTCAAGATGGCGAACGCAGGCCAATTGCTTTTATTTCTATGACCTTCAATGGGGCTCAGAGAAATTATGGAGTAATTGATAAAGAACTAACTGCTTTGCATTGGGCTGTCAAATCCCTTAGACCTTTCCTCCGTGGTATAAAATTCATAATATATACCGACCATATGCCACTCATCTATTTACAAAATATGAGTCTGGTTGATGGAAGGTTAGCTAGGACTATGGAAGAGCTCTATGAATATGACTTTGACATCGTCATATATCGGCCCTTAAAAAAGAGTTGCCCAAAGCTCTCTCCCTAAATCTCCCGTGAAGATATGGAAGAACCTCGCCGAAATCCTTCTTGATTCATCCTCCTGGGTTCTTCCGATAGAAATCAGCGGAGGAAGGAGACTCGTTATATAAATGTTTTTCTCTCTTCACTTATATGGATCGGTCGAGAGACATTTAGAAGTAAGAGATGTTCTTATCGAAGAATACAAAAGCATTCCTGTAAATATAAACTTCAAGGTCAGTTGGTTCAAAGACTCCGATTATTAAAAACTTCCGGGTCAATTGCCGATACCAGAAGTTATCACTGCTTTTACTGATGTCTTTAAAAGTTAACGTTCACAGATATTATGCCCCATAAAAAACCTTAATATATGGAAATAATGCTGATGGTGAACCCCTGTTATTTAAAATGTTTAGCCGGGGTTCACTATAACTATCTGCTAGTCACTTCAAGTGATGAATAAAATTTATGTCGACTCCATTGGAGTATGTACTATGTCGACTCCAGTGGAGTATGTACGGCATCGAAGACGGACCAGTCTTTTATAACCTCTTTTCGGGGTTATAAAATGACACACATGTGTCCTGAGCCGAAGTAAATAAGCCAGAGAATAAAGATTCGGTCGTTCTATCATTCACTTACTGACTGAAAATTAATATAGAATACTTGGCCAATTAAACTTGTCTGTAAATCATGAACCAGATAAGTTATAAAAATCTTATTCCTATCTTTCTTAATCTCTTAAGTAAACTTCCTTCTGAACTATTGTCTAAAACATCTTCATCTATTGAAGCTGTTTTGAATGTATGCTTTCTAGTGTGCCTGATCGTCAAAAATTTTGTAACTTCTTTGAGACGAAACACCCCTCCTAGTTGTAAAGTGATTCTTACATAATTTACTTGTAGTCTGGATTCTCGTGATGCTTTGCATGACTAAAGATTAAACTATCAACTAAATATCTAATAAGTCTTGTGTAACTGATTTCCCTACTTATTTAACCAAAGATGGTTAAATATATATACAGTATAAATATATACCGTATGTTTTTAATACCTCTATCAATTGTGTATATATTCATCGAAAAACCGCATACCTCAAAAAAATATATATATATATATTAACCTTGTATATATATATATATGTACATACATGTACATATATATCTACGGGTTCCTATTATATATATTATATATATATTTGACCTGTTATATAGTATATGTACCTATTGTAATAGGTATATCTCCATTCCTACGGTTCCAACGAACCATGTCATGTTTCATGACATGTTGTGGAGTGGAGGGCTTTTAAAACTTATTTTACAGATTTTTCCTGGTTCCTGAAGGAGATAATAAGATGTTCTCTCATGATCAATGCATAGCCTGGATGAGTAGACTCTCTCTCTTCAAAATCATAGGAACAAATGGATAAGTAAATAAGTATATGATGAAAATAGAAAGAATCGGGAAAAAGACTTCCTAGATTGTTTCTATTTTCGAAATAAAGTATACAATGATCATAATTAAAAGGGTTATTGTAGATGAGGTATGACGGTGGTTTCGATGAACAAGTATGGTAATTTTCCAAGCATATCTTTCTGACTATGGAAAGAATATATAATACCTTTATTTTAAAGATACAAATTTTAAATTTTATATAATTAAATTTGTCTTTTTTTTATATAACTAGTCAATTTCTCAATAATTAATATGTACTTATGATCTTACCCATCAAAAAGTGCAATTGAGAAATAAAGAAGGTCAAAATGAGTTAGTTTTACTCTAATTCATTTTTTCGCTTCGTGACAGTTATTATGTATTAAAAATAATTATTTTAGAATAGGAATTGCTCATGCCTTTATGTTGTAATTTGAAATTCTATCATGACTCAATAACTGCCGGATATATGATGTTTTTTAGATTTGATTCGGCTGGGCTTAAGACATCTAGAAACATCTCTGTCGGTTTCCCAGAGTATCCGGACCGTACAATTCAAGCTCCATCTTGCCAGCCATTGTGATGGGCGAGGGCTTCTCTGAAGTTCCAACTGAGATTACAATAAGAAACTGTTCTGCTTTAAGCCGCACCATATATGGGTGCTTAACCAATCATGAAGAAAATCACTGAGGCTACGAAAAGGGTGAATGCCCAATCCAAAGTTTATCAATACATTCCCCCTGGGGCAGATATGTAAGTGTCCAACAACGAACACATTAGTCAGGATTGGGACACCAAGTATGCCAGATACCTTATTGATGATCCTTAGCTCTCATCCGGTAGGATGCGGGAGCATGCCATACAGTTAGAAATTGTTCATCTCTTATGGAAGTAAAATGCTAATGGCCGGCTCAAAATACCGTCAGAGGTACCGACATAATGTATGGGTGTCATAAAAACATTGTTAAGGGGAAGTACTTCCTGTTACCCCTCATACTATTATTTCAACAAGGAACCTTTAACTTAATCTCCTTATTTCAACAAAAGGGAACCTTTAACTACTTCTCCCTTGGTGTGGATGTCGAAACATCCAAAAACCGTTTATTCTTAGAATCCTAAGGAATAAATGTGAAAAATTTATATAAAAGTAAAATAAAAGTCTGTATATAAAATATATTTTCGTAAATATTATTAGCTTAGTTGGTGAGTCCTGAGCTATCCTCCCTGGCGCGCACTGTTTCTATGCTCTTTGCCTCTTCACTCCCATCTTTCTTCGAACGACGTGGAAAATTGAGTTGGGGGTTTAGATGTAGTGGGATATAAGGGAGATATTGTACATGCATCCATGGTGTCAATTGGCCATTCGCTATTTTGATTCTGGTAATGTTTACCTGAAAATGTTTTATATACAGTCTGACGTTTGCAACCATTTTGATCCAGCCTTATTAATATAATCTTTATTCATCTTATGGCTGTAATTATTGAAAGATTGACAATATTTTATGATGCTCTAATTATTTGTCTCTTTCTAAGATAACTATTTAATATTTAAACAAAGTAAAATCTAATTAAAAAACATAGTCAGAAGCACAGATGGTTATATATAAATAGTAGTGCTCACGTATCACACCTTGAAGAACTTGAAAAGCATATCTAGCTGGTTTCAAGGTTAGTGATATAACTTACCACATTATTTAAGTTGTAATTACATTTCTAATAAATAACATGTATTAATATTCTAGATAGTAAACTTGACATTTTGTTACAGTTTACTGTCTTGCTGTGAAGTCCATTGACATCCATTGTTCCCCATATAAGAAACCCCGTATTGGATTTATATCTCAGGGTATGTTTCTGTAATTTGGTTTATATTTTTAGATTATGATGTATCTTCTTTAATCTGTCTATAATTATGCAATAATATTATTATTTATTATTGTATAAAACCAATTATGTTTATATTTGAACAGGGTTTATTAATGTGTGGGAGCTTCTGAAGCCGTTTCTTCTGCGTTCTACTTACCTTCCATGCAGGATTCATTCCTGAATCCATTTCTGATCTTGGGATTCAACCTTCCTAAATCCGTCTTTTTCGCTGATCCTCTTGAGTCGAGATTCATTAGTGAATCTTTTCTTGGTGCTATTTTGAAGTTGGAATTCATCCTGAATCTTTCTTCTTGGAATTGTTTCGGAGTTGTGGTTCACTGGATCCTTCTCCCTGCCAATTCTAACGTTGGGGTCCGGCCTGATTCTTTCCTCCTTGATAGTACTTCAGCAGAGTTGTGATTCTTCCGAAATCATACTCCCCTCTTGGAACCATTCCCCCAGTCAAAATTCAGTTAAGTCATCATATGTGCAGCAATTCGTTGAGTCTGGCAATTCTTCATTCTCCCTTAATTTTCAATATGCGAGTACGAGCGCGAATAGCTGGATATCGCTGTATACGGTTTCCACCTCTTCTGATATCTAATATCGTGATTCCAAGCACTAGAGTCTTAGTCGCTCCCTTCCAGTCCCAATATTGTCTCTATCACCAATTCTGTGATACGTTGAACCTCCGTCTGCCCAGATAGTGGTTACTCTAACCTATCTCTGACTATGCCATCCACCTTTGAGTTCCTATTCTAGGATTATCAGCTCTTAGACATACTATGCTTCCGACTAATTCTCGCTTGCAACTCGCCCCATACTAAATTCACGCTACTTAATGTTTTGGCTCGGGGCATTTGAGATAGTTACCCTCATCAAGACTATTTTACCTACGACACCATCATAAAATGGATGCCACATTCAGCTTATTATTGCGGATCACATTGCATAACCAATCACGCGCGCGAGCAGAGGTCATCCAGGTCAAAATTCTCCTATTACTCCATCATCTTAATGATCTGCGGCCTATGTGAGTAACCACATTATGTCCTATCCATTTTGTCTATTGTTAAAATGGAGACCTGCACTACTTTAATTTCCAGTGAGAGAGCGTCACACAAAGACACTATCTATCACTCTCCTATATGCGATAATAGACCGAACCATAAACATCAAGGAGAGAGAGTGCCTCATACCCTTTATACATATCTTATGGTGCGAGTCTATAAAGCTCCGTATCGACTTAACCTTTTGTGAGCACATTCGTCCCCACACATCTTCGAAACCGGATCTAGCTCTATACTCCAACGTAGTCCAGCGCGAGACTCTATCTATCTTCGTGCAGACTAACTTTCCCTCAGCTATACTAGTATAACGCGTCTATAGACTCGCGCGGTCTGCAACGATCATTACCCGTCTATACTCTTCTCAGCTATGAAATGTTTACAACACTGACTAGCGCACAACTAGACTCCAACCACTGTTTTTGAAATCACAAACCGCTAAACATCTACATGGAATCTATATTAAATTGACCTTCGTAACTTCAGCAATATCATTACACATCTCTTCGCATCTTTGTATACTGACACAGAAGGATGAGCCATGCGAGCAGATATGACGTCGAGACACACAGCGCATCACACTCCTCCACCGGCCTCGCGCGCGTACAACTCTACGATGCTCTCCCCATACCCCATGCCCGTAACTTCCTCTCCCGCCACAATATACACGCCTACTAATAGACTGTATATAGTATAATATATAACTAAATATTTATATATATAATAATATATATATATATATTATATATATATTTCTTTTAATATTTCCTTCTATTTCCCAAGAATGGGAGTAAGGTGCTGACGAGCACGGAAAGGAAAAGCAGTAGAAGAACATGACATAAGTCGAAACGAAAGCCCAGCCTTACCCGCCCCCTGACTACCCACTACCTGTGCATGAGTATACACCGACGGTTAAATTCAAGTGAGAACTCTCTACCCAGCTCCACGTCAGAAAATCACCCTAAAGCTTCAGGGACAGCGAGGACCTCACTATGATAGAATCGGCAGCTGTATAGCGCTGTTCATCTGCCTGTTTGATGATAGCGTTGGGCTAACTGGAGCTCCGAAAATGTGAGTGTGTCTTTAATCTGTTTTTATGCTACTTCTAGCCCTCCAAAGATCGTAATTTTACCATCTTCTGCATCGTGCAATACCACCTCTCTAACTCGTATCCTAATCTTTTACTCTTGCGTCTGAGACACAGATCGCTATAGAATTCATCTCTAACTCGTTTAATGATCA
Source organism: Trachelipus rathkii (assembly GCA_015478945.1). Classification (NCBI taxonomy): domain Eukaryota; kingdom Metazoa; phylum Arthropoda; class Malacostraca; order Isopoda; family Trachelipodidae; genus Trachelipus; species Trachelipus rathkii. The sequence continues at coordinate 23,147 of JABUQX010010699.1, forward strand.
AACTATAACTTATTTCATAATTCCGTCTAAAGGGTGGAGTTTATGCTATGTAAACATAAAACCTCCTGTAACACGTCTCGAGGAATCTCGAATCCCTAACTTCGATGTTCTGTGGCTTAAAAATCTTTCTTCCTTCATTACAATAATCTTGTGCTTCTCTACTGTTCTCCTAACAGAACAGATTTTCACGCCTTTTTTGAAATCCTACTTACTTCTCACGAGACTGTTATATTTCTTCATCCAAATACTGAGGTCCCTCTATTTAGATAAACTTCAATGTACACAACACTGAATGGTTCGGGGTCCTCTCATACCGATTTAGCTGTGGGGAGGAGCCGAATCATTCAGCATTCTCAACGATCTGGAGCAACTAAATAAAGAAACCCACCACACTATTGCGGATCCGTCGCCCTCTAAACCAATTCTCTTTGAACACATCAGATCTTGACTGAGATGTTCGCGACACCACTAGTCCTTCTCTCTTAAAATAACTCACCAACTTGCGCGTCCCTCGGTAACTCCGGACCCATCAAACTTAGTCATCTTCTGTAATTTCTAATACTTCTCTACCAACAGCTCGCATCCTCCCTACTCGTTTTTTCTGGCACTTTGATCGGCCGATCTTGCGGCCGCCCTTGCGTTGGCTTCTTACCGCGTAACTAGAATCTGGACGGATGACTGCTTTGCTCTCTGTGACGCTTCCAACTTTCCTAGTAGCCGAGTAAGCTGTGATCTAAGCTCGGTCAATCGTTGTACGGCAATGAGCAGCTTCCATTCCTTTCTGTCGCACCTAATATCTTCTCTTCCTCGATAATCCATGGTTCGATCGTGCTGTTCTCTGGCCATTCAGGAGCTAGAGACAGCGTATCGGAGTGGAAAAATTCTCGTTCTCCTATCACTCTTGCTAATTTTCATGCTGCTAGAAATCGTTGCAGAATACTCTTCGACGAGCAAAGCGGCTTTCATCAAACGAAAGTGCCGTTGACCTCCTTGGTTCTTCCTACTGACAAATCTTTCCTGGCCTCTTGCCCAAAAACATCTCTAAACAACTTCTGTAAATCTGCCTTCCTCCTCTTATTCGCTCTGATGTATCTGTGCGAAATTTCTCCCAACTGAAAAGCCATCTCTTCGGACCTCCCATTTTTCCTCTAACTCAACCCTCTGGCAATTCGCATTCCTCATCCTCCTCCTCCCTCCCTCTCAGGTACCCCATGCCGTTTTTAGCCTGTTGATGTACATTCGAGATCCGGTGCCACATGGGCCTCCTTGAAATCTACGAACGTTAGGAAGGCGGGTGGCCTGGATGGCATCCTCCCCGAGCTTTGAGGAGGTGTGCTTCCTGCTTACCCCGCCCTGCGTTCAACTATATTCTATGACTCAATACTAACACTTTCCGCTCAGTGTTTGGAAACACGCTCATGTCCAACCTATTCCCCGAACAAAAGGAAAGCCGTTTCTGATCCTCTAACTAATCGCCCGGTATACCTCTTACTTGCATTCTATCTAAGATCTTTAAAAACCCGCTCTCAACTCTCATTTCTTAGATCGATCTGGAATCTCATTCACTTCTTTCCGATCTCCAGTACGGCTTCGGCGCTCGAGGTCTACTGGCGATTATTACTTTCCTATCTACGAGTTTATGGTTTTCCGCCCTAGGCAACTACGGGGAGACTTGCGTTGGGGCGCTGACATATCCAAAGCAGTTGACCGGGTATTAAGGCACACGTCACTGCTCTCCAAAGCTCCCCTCCTTTGGGTTGTCTCCTTCTCTGTGAGCTTACTCTTGTCTAGTTTTCTCCAAATCGCTCAATATCGCTGTTGTTGATGGGGCGACTTCTTCTCCTTTTCTGTCAATAGTAGGTGTTCCTCAGGGTTCAGTCTTATCTCCTACTTTATTCCTACTTTTCATTATGATCTTCTCACCCGCAATCTAACTCTATTTCACTCATATGCGTGACTCCGACCCTTCATTCTCAACTCATTCAATTCGCTCCTTCTTTTACTTCTAGAATGCCTTCCCGTCTTAATCTTTCCGATCTATTCTCGCTGATCTGCATAGAATTTTCCGGTGGGATCGTCTCAAGCCTTGTGAAATTCAATCTTTAAAACTCAACTTCTACAAATCTCCCTCTCTAAGACACCTTCCAACTTTCCTATCTCTTTTGACGGTTCTCTCGTCTCTCCTGTTGACAATATAAACGTGGGAAGTTTCAGGAGAGCAGCCCATAAGTGGTTTGGCCAAAAATAAACGGTCTATGTATATTTTAGTATACAATATACTAAAATATACATTCCCACATTTTGATTATGGTTACTTATTATCACCTTTCCTTTTCAGATTAGGTGATAATAAAATTGACAGAATTATTATTTATTTTCAAAGCTGTCACATAAGTGTGTAGTGGAGTGTGTATTCTGCTGCCTTACCTATTGGTACTACTTTGTACCGTTCAAATCAATTGTTGGTATTCTGCTGCCTTACCTATTGGTACTACTCTGTACCATTCAAATCAATTAGTTACAGACTCCCCACATTAGGGTACGTGTTCCTTTTATTGTACCCTGTTCTTATAAGTTTACATTGTAATTTTCTGTTCAATAGCGTTGTTTATCTCTTTAATTTGCTATAATTGCGTTAGATTTTTGATGACTGCATTTTTGCAGGGAGCAAATCTGGGAGTGATTTATCCGGGCTTGAGTCCCATTCTGATCTGCTGGAATCGCAATTGATCTAATCTTGGAACGTATTCAATCGTGACTTGGATGTCCCAATCTTTCTCTGGCCGGTCGTTTTGCTGTCTGGTCATCATTCACTAGGGCTCAGCAATTTCCTTGAGCAGATAGCCGAAGTTGTGGGTTATCAAGCGAGCCTTGTTATTTATTCTGCCGCTTGCGTGACGTCTTTTCCACCGGAGAGCCGAAGCAGCTGCCACATAAGTTACGTTTTTCATTCATTGTTGGTTGATTTGCAATCGTAACTGTCATCGATGCGCATAGATTGTTGCAGTCAATAATTACTGGCGGGATTACTTACTTGCATATATTTTGATGCGTCTATAAACATAAAAATTGTGTAAATACTCATATTTTCCGTGTCATATGTTTATTTGTATATGTATATTATGACTCCGTGAAACTAAGAAGTCTTGCTTCTATTACTTTATGTTGATGTTCTCAATTTGAATAATTTATCTATATTTAAAGCTTATATTTAATATAATTGAATATTAATTGTTCTATAACCGAATAATAATTATTTTTTAACAATATTCCGATAATATCGTATTATATTTTTTCTGTATTACTTTAAATATACATTTATCTATATACGGTATATGTATATTTTGTAGTTGATTTATATTTGGTTGGTTATCTTCACAAGAATACGCTTATATTTATATAAGTGCATTGATCGCTTTTGTAATACTATTTTATTTCCTCTGCGATCCCGTCAGCGTGGATTAGCCGCTAGCCGTCCGTTAACATATTCTGACACTCACGAGAGTGTCTGATTTAAATAATTTGTACTTGATTTGGCTATCAGTCGCGAGAATACAGCTATATTTATATAGAGGTATTGATCGTTCTGGTAATTCGATTTTATTACCTCTACGATCTAGTCCGCATTGATTAGCCCCTATAATTGGATAAACTGTATTGTTAATTGAATTAGTTAATTTCATAAACAATATTATATTATATTTTTTTATATTACGAAAATGTATGGTGCAAAGAACAAGTTGTATATATGTATTATTTTTCTTTAATTATATATTTTTATATGAATTGTATTATTTTTCTTTAATTATATTTTTATAAGTAATTGGTGTGTCTGCGTTTTATTTAATAGATAGTCTCCTTAGCAACACATAGAGTATCCCGTGTTCTTTCCTTCTTTCTTTTACTCTGCAAGAAAGAGTTGCGCAACGGCTGGGCTGGCGCTCTCTTGCTGATCAGTCGATCACCTTCTTTCCTATTAGCTTTCTGCGCTTAGGGTTTTCTTTTCTTTTTTCGACTATTGGCAGGGTTTGCCCGTCTTCTCTACGTAACAAATATATATATATATATAATATATATATATATATAATATATATATAAATAATATATATATATATATTATATATAAACAGATTGTTGATAAAGATTTTATTCATTAATTGATTACAGATTTGTCTTTAATAATAACCTCAAAATTGTTTTAAAATGCCATCACGTAAAAAAACTTTTATTTTATTATTAATAATTTACAAAATCTTTAATAGAGTGTAAAATATACCACTGAAAAAATAAGCCATACACTTTCCCAAGAAAGAAAGTTTCAAGCATAGCTTTTAAAGCTCCAGTTCGAATACCCATAATTGCTGAGTACTCCAAAGGCCTGGCCCCCAAAGAATTAAATGAGTCACAGGAGATTTTTACTCTCCCTCAAAGGATAGTACGATACGCTGACTGCCGCGTTCGGCTGAGGTAAACAGCAGCCGAGAGCGTTTAATCCACTAAGCCATCCACTTTCCAAGAAAGAAAGTTTCAAGCATAGCTTTTAAAGCTCTCGGTTTTCTCATCCCATAATTGCTTGAGTACTCAAAGGCCAGCCCCCCCATAATTAAATGAGTCACAGGAGATTTTACTCTCCCTCAGCAGGATACGAACGCTGGACTCCGCGTCGCTGAGTGACTGCTAAGCGGCATTACCAGTTTCGGAACTTGAGCTTTGGGTTGGCCAATGCTCCAGCAGCTTTTCAGAGAGCAATGAATGTGTTAATGAATTATTTTTCCAGAAAGAATGTGATGGTTTGTATAGATGATATGATAGTGATGACTAGAGACGTTTCCCTGAGCATTGAAGTTATGAACTGATGATGTTGAGAAAGGCGGAGAATTAGGCATAAAAGTGAAAGTTGAAAAATGTGAATGGTTTGCGAGTGAGGTTGAATTTCTAGGACACAAGGTTAGTGCGACTGGGTTGAAGAAAGCGGCAAAGTTTGTTGAAAAAGTTTGGAATTTTCCTAGACCTAGGTATGTTAGAGAGTTGAGGGGATTTTTAGGTTTGGTAGAGTTGGAAGCGAAGTTTTGAAAGATTGTCGCGTGTGATGAAACGGGACTGAAATGGATGGGAAGAAAAAGAGAGTACGATTGTTAAAAGTGGAATATAGGAAGAATAAGCATTTGAGAGTCGAAAGCTGAAGTCGCGAAAGATGTAGAGTTGGCGTATCCGGATTATAGTGAGTATGCTAAGCCCTTGGAAGTCTATACAGAGGTTGTTTGATGCAAGAGCAGGGGATTGAGGGGCTTGAGAGAAAACGAGTGATTGCATATGTTTCGAACTTTTAGTATCGATGAGAGCGAAAGATTCTACGATTGAAAGAGAGTTCTGCTTTGAGGTTTGTCTGAAAGGTTGGGCGTCCTTTTGTATGGGTTAAGTTGTAGTGCGAACGGACCATCAACCCTTAGTGTATTTGCAGCTAATGAGGACAGTTGATAGTAGGCTTGCGAAAACTTTGGAAGATTTGAGTTATTTCGACAGGGTTCACACTGAAATTTTGATTTAATTCCTGACTTTCACACTGACCAAGCCGCAAAATTTTCCGCTGACCAGCGCGTGTTCATTACATTTTTTATTATTTTTTTGCGTACAAAAATCTATTAATCTTATAGCAGCCTATTACTCAGTTTCATACATAAATTATTCTGAAATTTACTTTAGAAACTGTACATCCATCATGGATGAATTTTAAAAAAATATTTTTGTTTTAGTTACATCAGCCACTATACCTTCCCCATTGCCGTCCAATGCACTCCTTTTTATTTTTTCCAAAGTAAACATTTTTATTTATACAAAAAGAAAATAAATTAAAAGCTTTAATTAATAGCCTAGGTGAATAACGTCCACTGTGATCACAAAAGTTCTAAATGTGAAGATTCATGTTAACTTTTCTTCTCAAGCATCTGAATTTTGATTTTATAGCGTCTTCTTTGTCAAAGCTTCTATCTCTGAACATTCTTTCTCTGCTCTTCAAGTTTATTAGATCTGTATGGATAATTTTCTTTTTCAACCTTTTATTCTTTCTTCTTCTTGGTTCTGTTTTGGCTCTTTGAGATGTTCTTCATATCTCCTATGGGCAGCTCTTACATTTGTCAACATTTTTTTGAGTGATAGGAACTCATTTCCACTTTCAGAATCTGATACCATTAATGGTTCCTTTGAAGGAGTCAGGACTATGTGTCTTCAGATTCTCCACTAAAATTGCTTAATTATAGAAAACCCTCCCTTCCACTGTGCATTTCCATGCGAAAAATATCAGTCCTAATTTAATAATTTGCCACAATTTTTCACATAACATTGATGTCCCATCGGTACTATAGAAGAACAAAAACTAATCAAGTCTCTTAGAAAAACAATTCATATTCAAAAATATTCTTGGAATTTTAATTCAAGTGTTAGAATGAGCTTCATTGCAAAGTAGAGTGTATTGTTCTTTTGCTTTCTAGAAAAAATAGGGAGCAAGTCTATGTTAATCACATACTTACATTTCATCAGCCCCATTTTAAAAATTTGAAGCTACCGCACTATCTGGAAACATTAATGTAAATGTTTCCCCTATATCTGCACACGAGTTTAAAGACATTTTATCATCCAACCACCTTTAATGCCAATAGTATTTCAGATCTTGTAACTTCATCTTTAATGCAAAAAGATGAAACTGATTGATAAACTGGGTTTGTTGTTATTATAGAACACCAGGGTCATTACAATCGGTGCAGATGATTAGAGTTTGAGAATGCATTACATTGTCAGTGTACGACACTTTTCACTAATATGTACTTATTAGAAGAACACAATAAACGAAAAAAGTATGTTTCAATGGATGTTGTCCTGCTGAGTTTGATTAAATTCAAATGAGTTTCCCCTCTTAAAAATGTGAAACTTCGGCTTGGCGTCCCAATGTTAGATAGATCAAAGTTCTTTTTACATAACTTTACAGTATGCCTTGAATACTATCAAATCTTTACCCAACCACCTATAAAACTTAGGTTCAGTTTGACCATCCAACCCACTGCGTCGTTAAGTTTATTTTTTTGTTTGAAGTCATATTATAAAAAATAAATACCTTCAACGCACAAAAAATCCAAAACACTTCATAAACTCATAAAAAAACAACACTTCAAAAAGTAATAAATCCCTTAAAAGAAAGATATAAACAGAGGCAAGTCATAAGTCATTACAAGTCTAAACACATCCAATATACCAATCACTTCAATCGAAAGGATGAACTTGGACACAAACCTCTACGAACAGAACAGAAGAATTGAGTGATAGATGCTGAACTAAAAATAGAAACAAACAGGATAGAAGTAGATTATGGAATGTCATTCCGCGCCCATCCTTTCATTCACTTATCAAATAAATCTCTTATTCCACTGTTCCATAAAATATACAAAAGGAAAAAAAATATATAAAAAATATGCAACTTGGTCATGGATCATTCTTCATGTTTGAAATTTTAAAATCTCCCTGACTTTCACCATATCTTAAAACATTTCCCTGACCAAGTTTTTTCCCTGACTTTCACAGAAAAGTTGATACCCTGTTTGATTAGTGGTTGAGTAGTGCCAGGTGAACAGGAAAACGAGATTGCTGATTGATGTCGAGATGGCCAGAGTGAAATTTGAATGAAACGTTAGTGATAGATTTTGAGAATTGCCCTAAGGATAAATGAAAGGGAAAGGAAAGTCGAGCGTGGTGGAGTTGATTCTATGTTCGAGAGTGCTGTGTATGTTTACAGACCTAGTCCAAGATGGAGTTGGTTTTGAGCAGCCTGAGAGTTATAGAAAGAATTGCGAGGGAAGTATGACTGATGGGCTGTGTAAAGAAACCTGAGCAGATAGGAGTTAAGAAAAGTGAGACAATAGGTAAGAGAGTTAAGAGACTTATGTGGCAATGGGACTGGATTCCTTTGCAAGACGGTGTTGGTTGTTGTGAGTAAATTATTTAAAGTAGTTGTGTGTGTGCATTATGGCGCGGAACGACCGGTACTTTATAGGAGTGAGGGGATTGACAGGAACAGTGTAGGTGACATTTACAGTGTTTGAGTGGGGGACATTATAATTGGAATAGAGAAAAAGAGTTATGATAGGAAATATGTTTTGGAATCAGAGTTGGAGGATTGTTTTGGATTTGCTATGATGCGGGTTTTTATCTATTCCGCAGTTTTTTTTTTGGAGCTTATTCAAGAATCAAATTATAACAACTGAAATAATCAGAAGATTTATTTCTTGATTTAAGGAGGATTGAAGATAAAAGATTGAAATAGAGAACGCTTGGTTTTCTGAATAACCTGGTTGTAGAAGTAAAGATAGAAGCAATGATAGAGGAATGAAAGAAATTACTGGAATAGAGTGACATGGAAAGTAGAAAGAGTAGAAATAAAGAAAGTATGTCGAAACAGAAATAAGATTAAAATTGTATAATATTGTTGTTATTAAGAAAAGTAAGCAGAATATTTAAAATTTAATGTTGGAGAACAAAGAAGGAGTACATTGGAGAACTGTCTTTAATTTTTTTCATTATAACTAATTTGAAAATCATTTCATTGTGAAAAGGTTTTTTTATTTTTATTCATTGATATTTGGAATATTTTCGGATCAGTAGAGGTATCGGTTCACCTTGTTGTGGTGAGGGGGTTGCGTTACCTTGAGGGTGGTGTTTATTTTAATAAATTTTTTTTGGTTGCTTGTGTTTTATGTGTTTGATTTTTTTTCCTGAGTTTTATTGTGTTTCTTTATTATTGTTTGTTTTGTTCTTTGGTTTTCTTTCCAGGGACCCACGACCATAAAGAGATAGTTTGTGGCCTCAAAACCACGACAGCCACAGAACTCCCCCCAGTGACAATGCCGCGAGCACACTCCGCTTCTCCGAACCTGAAGAGTCGGTATCGAGTAAGCGTCAGTGAGAGCTAGGTGTGCATCACATTAAGGTCACGAGAAGGCTTCGACCACTCTGTGCTCTTACGTGCTGTTGGTCCTCACCTGCAGAAGGTTGAGTGAGAAGTGTGGTATACAGACGGTACAGGATGACCGAACAGAGTAGCATCCAACAGAAGAAACTTAATTTGATGGTTGTTGTTGATCGAATCTGGTCGGTTGAGCAGTTGCTGGTGTCGACCGGTTGATCAAGTGGCTATCCGTTTTGACCCAGTGCGGAGTTAACAGTTAATGATGAAAGCATCGTTGAACGAATCTGTGGTTAAAACAAACTCTTTCAGGAAGAGACACTTGGGCGAATGTCAATCATCACGAGGATGTCTTACTACGTAGTGAACAATTTGCGAAGCAAATGGCTTACGGTGCTGGTGTCGTTTTGTGCCACTCTGGGTCACCAATTAAGAGTTAGGTTGAGGGTCTTGTAATAACCACCTTCAATAGAAGAATATTAGATTTGAAGAGAGTGAGTGTTGTCACGATAAGAGTGGCGTTAATCTTCCCGGAGTCTGCTTAGAGTTTTCAATGGTGCTAGCAAGCCTCCTTCACCAGACGCCACATATATATATATTATATTATAAGATATATATAGATATATATATATATATAATATACGTATATATAATATATATATATATATATATATATATATATATATAAAAGAGTTTTTGGTTGAGCCATCCTTTTTTTTATCTTTGAATTGAAGTGAAGTTTGGTTTAGTATCACAATACTAAAATTAACCAAATTACAATAAAAACTGTTGGTTTTCTTTAAATATAGCAGTATTTTGACTAAGAAGAAGGAATCTGCTGTATAGATGATGTTAATTATTTCATATTTATTTTATCCTGTAATTATTTCAAACCTTGACCCATATGCAAATAATTACGATGTTCCTAATCTTTTCTAGTTATTGTTGCATAATATATAATTTGTTTTAAAAATATATGAACTATCCTAAAGGAAAGTAACAGGATAGATAGTTCATACATTCGATGTCATACACCTCACCTTTGATGGTTACTCCCTCATTCAACTAATTCTGAGGAACTTCTCCCATTCTTAGCAGTGATAGAAATTTCCATTTTTCTACCTGCAAGGTTAGTACCTGTCATTATTACCAAACCTTTATTAATATTAAGAACAATGAAAAATGGCAATGATTAAAAATGATTCATAAAATGCTTAGAATACTAATTACAATGAAGAATGCTCAATACTAAATACGAATTCATTTAACAGTATTGACTGGAAGTCTTCATTGAATCCTTCACATCCCATTGAAAACCAAAGGAAATCAAAAAAACCCCAAGATTGTGATTTCACACAGCTCGGGGTAAGTAAATGAACTTTCCTTTTGCAACTAAATTTAAGACCATGATGAAATTACAATTGATATGAAAACAAAGAAAGAATAGAATATTAATTCATTTAACTTTGATAGGTTTTATTTTTCTTGGACTTTTTATGTTCCTGGATTTATATTTGTCTACTCTATTTTGGTTTTGAGTATAATTCCGAACTCAGAAAACTCGGATTATCTACTCAGCTTTATTTACTTGAACTATATCTCACCTATGATTATAGTGTCTCGACTGATGCTATATAGAAAAGAAGTTTCAGTTAAGTGAACATAACAATCTGCAATTAACATCATTAACAAAGACTTTAAATGATAGTTAATCTTACTAGTGTTACTAAAACTATTATTAATATAAAGCACATAAAAGAAACATAGTAAACTAAATCACATAAGAAGTTCCAACTAACTGACAATATCCCCTTATTTGTAACTACCAAATTGTCGAAAGATTATTGAAATTTAAAAATATGTAAAATAAATTTGTATAGAATTAATAATAGATCATTAAACAAAAGTTGTGTAATTTTCTGATTCCTCCCCATCGGATTGCCAAAAAAGTAATCCGGTCTTAATATTTTCCTTCCGACTTCACGGATACGAAAATATTTCCCTATTCACGACTGTATATATTCATTTTCATCTCATCTCTTAAACTTAAAAATTAAACTATAAAGCTATCCTCTCTTATTTCAACCCCCAAAAGAAGTATTAAGTATTCGTCCAAATTAAAGAATTATCAAATAGTGCCCCACTCACTTTCCCCTCTGACGTGGCGTAAAACAGTTCAACTCAGGTCTCCATGGACAAGTTGGAATCCTCCTAGGCATATTAGCCTAATGCTCCTTTCCTGTGAGATGAGTTTTTGAAGTTGGTGATAACAAGAAGCTGAAGACGACGTTTGTTCCCGTCTCCAGAATCCCCAGGAAAAAGCACATCTGTTACCAGTCCCTCAAGGTACAGAATACTTTATATTTGTTATCCCCTTTTACGATTATTTACTTATTTAATTGTTTACTTAATTGTCTTATCTATGACATTTTACCATAATCCACGGAGTGTGGAGTGAATAATTGGAATCTATTCGTTGAATTTCTTTATATCAGCTACTCGACGAATCATTGTTGAAGATTCATGACCCAAATTGAGGTCGAACTTACTGCTTCATATTCCTCTCATTCCACGCTCCGTTACATAAATAGTATTTTTGGCGCCCGAACAGGGACTTGAGTGTCTCTGCTTGCGTCGCGCCTGTGTGAGTGGCTCACACATTCATCATCCTTTGTTGTTGTTCAGTTCTGTCTGAACAGATCTTTCGTGTTTTTATTACATCTGTCATCCACTATGGCAGGTAAAGATGATTCAAAAACCCAAAGTCTAGCTAGTTTCCTGAAATCACAGGAACAGTTGGAATTGGATTCTGCAAAAGATGCCAAAGTTGCAGACTCTAACACGGAAAAAGACATGAAAGCCACAGACCTTACAAAAGGTGATACTGTTGAGACAGGTATACCTAGTAATGTCGTACCTGTTTCTCCACCCCATTCTCCTCATTCAGATCATCTAGAGAATCTGAATGCAACTGATGATGACTCTTCTGACGATATGTCTATGGACGAAATTAATACCTTAGTAACAAAATTAACTAAGAAGAAAAATAAAATGAAAAGTAAAATGACTAAACCTAAAGTAGGAGTTGAAAATCCTAAACCCGGAAATGGTAAATTAATGAGGGATTTGATGGCTGATGACCCATCACATCTTCCTCATCTGACCCCTAATCCAAATTCCCTTACCCAAGGAAGGAAAAAGTCCATACCTACTCTTCTTGAGCCACAAAAAGAATCAGAATATAATGAAGCTTCATTCACTGCAGCTTCTAAGCTCCATAGATCCTCAAATGTACGGGACGGAAGTATGTATACAGGTCCTCAAATGAAAGAAAAGATAGATAAGATCGAAGAAGCGATTCTTCTACTCACTCAACTCTTGAAGAATTCGCAAAAGTTAAAAGTAGTGGACCCAGGTCGGTACAAATACGAGACCGAACAAGATCTTCTCATATACCTGGTGGACTTTGAAGATTATTGTTCACTCCACTACCCCAGAGCCTATCACCAATGGTTGCGGCTACTAGGTCGGCAACTGGAGGGGAATTTCCTTCAGTTGTATCGATTGTTAGTCAAGGACGACCGTGATTATTTCTCTGTTCGCGATGCTCTGGTAAATTGGTACCACCGCGAAGAGAAAAGAAAAAACGAATATCGCCTCCAGGCATATCACGCTGCGAGACGACACAAAGGCGAATCCATCCGGATGTTTGCCCTGCGCCTTGAACGTTTGGCCAGGAGAGCATACAAAGGACTGGACATGCGGGAACATGAATCCCTGCGTACCGCTTTTATTTGCAGTCTTCCTCCTTACATAGAGCAAAATGTGAGAATATACATTAAAATGAAAGACGCAGATGGTGATCGACGTATCAAGTGGGAGAAACTGGTTTCCTACGCTGATTCTCTCGAAACGGACAATACAGAGTTTAGAAATTCAATTGCCCAATCTCCTTATAATAAAGAAGTGGTCGAAACCAAGAAATCCACAAAACATCATGATGAGCTGAATGAGTCAACAGATTCAGTCATCCAGATCGACACCGTTTATCCAAACTGGACTGAGTCCCTACAAAAGAAAGACAAGCATAGTCCAGCTAACCATAAGAGGGAATTTTATCCCCCTTCAAAACCTAAAAATGGTAGTTCCAATAGAAAGCCATCCGGTGGTGCTTCCTACCGTGGTGACTATAATGGAGCTCGACAAAAGACTTACTATAATAATAGTAATAATATTAATCGGAATATCCAACTTCCCATTGTTGATCGCAGGACTTTACTATGCGATTACTGTGAGAAGGTTGGTCATATAATGCAGGATTGCTACAAATACTTAGGTATTTGTAGCTATTGCAAGAAAAAAGGGCACCAGAAATTTGAATGCCGTTCCTATAAATCCCCTAATCCTTCTCCTAAGAATCTCCCAAGAGTTAAATGTCCCTTCTGTCAACAACCTTATCCTGGAATGAAGTGTCCTTATCGTACTCCCCCAAGACAAGAAACTCGTAGTCATGAGGGGAAATCTTCTAAAAGCCCCAGAGAATACATCAACAATGCAATGAAGAAAATATCTCCTAGAGATTCATCCCCCCATAAAGAACCAATCACTAACTCTAGGGATGGTAACCGTCCACGTTCTCGTCAATTTTTAAATCCCTGTGAATATTGTCACCAGTCCCATTACGAGGGTCGTTGTGAAGGTGTTGAGGAGGAACAACCAACCTCGTCGGTAAACTATTAGTCCCCACAGGAGTGAGTCATCCTGTGGACAAGGACCCAATTAACGACTCTGCAGGACTTGATAATGGGCAAGAAGAGATAAACATGGATGGACATCCCCCTCTCTGTGTGCCAGCAGCCTCTGGAGCAGAAGAGAGCACGGTTGTCTCTGCAGGGAAACATACTCCCCCCGTTATCATGCTGAAAAATAAAAACTATACTCCTGATGATTTCTATGATAATGTGGATCAGCTGGATAAGAACGTGGTCATTCCCATTCACCTTTGTCAACCCAACATCGACCCACTAGTAGTTGGTGTTACTATAGACGAATTGTCTACTCCTCCCCTTGACTGTTTAGTCGATAGCGGTGCAGGAGTAAATTTAGTAAGCTCTGAAGTGGTTGCTTTGTTGGGAGACCAGAAGGAAATTTTACCATCAGAGAAAGAGGGCGTTAAAGCCATTTGTGGATTTGGAAATAATGGGCGGCGAATTCCTATCGTTCACTTTGTAAAATTGGAAATAAATTTTCAAAAGGGTTTCCGAACCCAGCCATCTGCATTCTTCATCGTACCCCATAAATATATGGAAAAAGACCCGTTAATACTCAGAGCAAGTGCTTTACGAGAGAACTACCTACTGCCCGATTTGGCTCGGTTTTAGCTGGTACACATAACTGGGAACCTAAGTGGAAATAGGAAACAGTTTATCGTGGTGGCGGATGGCATAACCACCACCAGAGTGGAATGATCACATCAGGAACCGATCAATGTGTATTCGCTAAGGAAGATACATGTGTTAATACAATCTTAATGATCTAGACCGTTTTAGGACTGACCAAAAAAAATTGATCACGCTATTGCCGCTTACTAGCGAAGGGAGCTAAAGAAAGTATAACAGGATTTCAATATGGGAAAGCAGATTTTCTCAACACGTTTAAGCAGAAATATCAATCCCAAATAATTACTAGAGGATACGATATTTATAACTTTAAAAAACTAAATTTTTATCACCCACGGGATTAATTATTCCTTGATTGGCTAACACCAGAACACTTTCATTTTTATCACTACCGCACATATAGGACGAAACAAACTCTTGCAATTGATATACAAGCAGTTTTGGAATCCTCGTGTAAATCAGGTGATATCGGACATTAGTCCGGTGTTGTCCTGTATGTCAGACACAAAAGACCTTCTCATCGAATGTAACACCTCCCATGTTGAAGATCTTGGCTGACTATCCCTTCGACTTGTGCGCCATTGATCTGTTGCAATTCCCGAAAACTTATAAGGGGAAATAAATATTGTTTGGTCCTTATCGACCATTATTCCAAATGGGTAGCGTAATCCCCAATTCCTGACAATCTAGTTACAAACGACGTATTCTATATCTCGAAGACGTCGAACATCAGATCTGCTGCTATCCTTTCTGTCCCAAAAAAAGTTCCAATCGATCAGTTACAGATAAATGGGATCGGAATTTACCCATCCAAATATTTTTACAATGTGATGCAGAACACTAAGAAATGTTCGAATCTCGTCCCGCTTCATCCTGCAGTTAATGGTGTGTGTGAACCGTTTTTAATAAACGACCCTGATTCAGATATTGAAGTGTCTGGTATTGGAAGAACCTGCTAACTGGGATGAACATTTGTCCACCTCAATACTAATATATAATAAATCAACTCACAGCGCTTTGAATATGTCCCCTTCGGATTTTTTGCTGCAAAAGGCCCACTCCCCAGTTCATACGTTCCCTCAGTACTGGAAGGAGGGCAGTGCAAATTTCAAACCCTTTAAAATTGGCCAAAGAGTAGCCAAGAAAGTTATACGAACTGGGCCGAGCACTGCTATGAAATTCCAGAGTAAGTGGGAAGGTCCTTTTGTAGTTGAGGAAGCGAATCCCAATAGAGTTA
The DNA here is from genome assembly GCA_015478945.1 of Trachelipus rathkii. NCBI lineage: Eukaryota > Metazoa > Arthropoda > Malacostraca > Isopoda > Trachelipodidae > Trachelipus > Trachelipus rathkii. The sequence continues at coordinate 38,733 of JABUQX010010699.1, forward strand.
CATATACTATAAAACGGAGTAATAACCCTTTGGGTAGGTCTCAAAAGGTTCACTTCTCTCATCTTAGAGAGTGGATCGATATCCCGGTCTACTTGCGTAGATACCTTGCTCGGAACAAGGAAATTAGTGAAGTTTTTTTCTCCTCTGAGAACTCTGAAGAGGATGAATTGGCAAACCAGGATGACTGGTCTCATGACTCGGATAATGAGTCAGATACCAGCCACCAACTGGATAATTCAATTGAGTCTATCACCTTCGAATCTCTGTTTGATGATGGTTCTGACTCTGATGGTCAGGAAGCGGATTTTGAGGGATTTTTCCATTTTAATCCCATATCTGTAACAGATTTTAACGAATTGCCGGATCTATCGGAGGAAATAAGTTATATACAGCCCAACCAGTCAGAACAAGTGGATCATCCAAAACCAACTGAGACGAATGATTCCGATAATGAAAACCATGGTGAATTGCCATCAGAAAACGTTCTCACTCATATTCCAAAAATTAGATTCTCTCTCCCTCCTACTGAAATTCTCATTTCTCCTAATAACTCTTTTAGTAGTTTATCCTCGACATCAGTTTCTGCTGAAATAGCAGAGGTGGTTGTGACTGCCCCTGTAAATACTACGGAACCTCACATTGAGCTAACTGAAATGTTGGACGAAGCTCTCCAAACCCCTGTCATGGATTATTATGATTTGTATAATCGTGAGTACCCATCACGGTTCTTGTTTCCCCCTGTTGTTCAGTCCTCTGAATTGGCGGACTCGGAGAATGTTTCCCCTGTGTCACCTGATAATCCAAGTGATGTTCAATATAATATTGACTCATCTTCTACGAATAAATTCCCTTTAGCCTTTAACGATAGTTCTTCGGAGTCACCAAAGATTGATTTCCCCGGATTCTTTCCATCAAGAATGATTGCCTGTTCTGGAATGCCTCCACCTTATCGGGCATCTTCCCCATTGTTCTCCACTGTAGGTTCACCTCCCCAGAGTCTTGAGGAAGAGGGTGGACCCATTGATGAGATATTGATGGATCATAATGAAGAAATAAATCAGGATATAGTTGTAGGACCAACGAGTCCTCCACATACAAGGAGCAGAGGTCCCGCACAATAATTACCGTATGTAATATCAACTCCCGCTTGAATATGTTGCGGATGAAGACGGGCATACGTTTCCTGATGAGTTATTCCTAAACCTAACCTTTCTTAACTTATTTTCTTGCTTTCTCCTCATATATATTATATCCCTCCGTCCGAAAATAACACAACTTTGAAAAGTAAAAAAAAAAAAAAAAAAAAAAAAAAAAAAAAAAAAAAAAAAAAAAAAAAAAAAAAAAAAAAAAAAAAAAAAAAAAAAAAAATTATAATATCCAAATTAAAATGTGCTTATTTTCAAATACTAAAAATGGTAAAAACTCCTAAATGTTTTGAAAAATAAATGTATTTTTTAATTTACTGATACATATAAATGTATTTATTTATTGAATGTGTATTAAAAAAGATTGTGGTTGCATAAAGTATTTTACTAAACTTAATGTGTTTTCATTTGAATCTAGCATGAGGAAGCACAAATATAGCATGAATAGCATGTGCAAATGAGAATAGGTTAAAATTTATGGTTTGTGCAAACAAATGCTTTTAATATGATTTGATAATTTGGTGTTATTACATTAAAATTTATTATTAAAATTAAAATTATTTTATTCTTAGGTGTAACAATTTATTATTTTTATTTTCATTATTTATTATTATTTATTTTATTTCTTATGCTTATGTATTTTTATGTGTTTTTGCTAATCGTTTTTTTTTGTGCCTAGCAAACGTGTGTAAAAAGACCTAGTCCTGTTGTCACGTCAGTTGTAAATAAATTCCCCATAAATTTTTAATTTGTATTCTTATATAAAAAATAATTTTCGGAATTTTGGAAATTTGACCCGTACAATGCCGTTTATGTTAGTTGTTGGAGCTTCGGCTGCGGCCATCTTTAGAAGTGAGAAAAAATTTCTCAGACAAAAATATGGCTTGTTTGTACGAATTGACTTCAACCCTGGTAGACACATGTCAGCATGTCCGAATCGAGTCCAAGAACTAATGACTGCTGATGTAAAATATTTGATTATTTGGTCATTGACAACAATGGCGTGGCGTCGCAAGGAACTGACGAATGAAAGTCACAAAGAAAAATCAATTACGCTATTCAAACCAATAGATGATTTCAGCATTGAGAATGTCCCCACTATTATGGAAAATATAACCCAGGTTGCAAAGAAAATCAATCCTTTAGTTAAAGTTTATCTTGTTATTCCCCCCATACAGGATCTTTACGCCTTTAATCGTAAACGTCTTTCCAAAGATTGGGGAGACGCCTTCGCAGAATATTGCTTAAATCATCCGACTTTGTCTCCAGAAAAAATACGAGATCATGCAATAATTAGTGTTGAACGATTTGAAGAACTGATAAATGAACAATATACGTGGACTGACAAGAACCTCATAATTGGTAATGATGTGCTTGATTTTCATCACAAAAGCGATAGACGTAAAACTGATGGTGTTTCAACCCCTCATCAGGATTATATGACTAAGAAGACTTCTATTATGAACTCTCCCCTTTTACCAGATGGTCTCCACCCAAATAAGATGTTTTTAGAAGCCTTCATGGAGAAAAATCGCCAGTCGTTTATAGTTATAACTACTCAACGTAGTCCTTATGAAATCTCATCGAGGATCACGCCAATAGAACACCTCGTCCACTTATGTCGATATGCAATTTGGACCCTACTGATAGGATACTTGCTGCTTGTATCCAACCCTCAACTTCCCACAGTCTTCCTTCAGAGGATATCCATCCTGGTGGAAATGACGAATCAACGTCCCAAGAAAATGAAGATAGGGAAAACCTCCGTAATCATCCCTTATCTCTTGCTAATTATATGTTGCCAAGGTTTAGTTATCAACATCAACAGCATGTGACTAACCTTACAGTTAACATACCAAATGAAGCTACTCCTTCACTTCCCCGTAATGTAGTCATGCAAGAAACTACTACTCCTACTTTGTCACAAATTCCCAGGAGTACTACTTTGGTAAATCCTCAAAGTAATGTCACTCCACTTGACCCGCAGAGTATTGTGATCCTGCGCACCAGCCTTTGCTGGGCAATGAATCGCCTACAATGGGGTAATCTCACCGAAGATCAACAAGCAAATATAGCCAGACAATGGAAGATTGAAATTGATCAAGAAATAGCTACGAGAAAAAATCTCTCGTCTATTTCTCATTAAATAAAAAACTTGTTTCGTTCATGATAATTAGTTTATCACAGTTTTTAACAAAAGTATTTTTGTTTTATTTATGAAAGAATTATTTCTTTTGATTGTTTTGGAAAATGCAAAGAAAGTTTTTGTTAAATGAAAAAGGAAAATGAAAAGAAGATTTATTTTATTGGCTACCAGCATATACATAACTTCTCTGTCTGAGAATAATAAGCTCCACCATTTCTACAAGAACAAATGTTGGAATAAAATGTGGTGGGGGCTTCAAACTCAGTGGGAAGGAGTGTAAAGGAGTTGGTTGAGCCATCCCCTTTTTCATCATTGAATTGAAGTGAAGTTTTTGTTTAGTATCAAATACTAAAACTAACCAATGAAAACTGTTGGTTTTCTTTAAATATAGCAGTATTTTGACTAAGAAGAAGGAATCTGCTGTATAGATGATGTTAATTATTTCATATTTATTTTATCCTGTAATTATTTCAAACCTTGACCCATATGCAAATAATTACGATGTTCCTAATCTTTTCTAGTTATTGTTGCATAATATATAATTTGTTATAAATATATGAACTATCCTAAAGTAAAGTAACAGGATAGATAGTTCATACATTAGATGTCATACACCTCACTTTTGATGGTTACTCCCTCGTTCTACAAATTCTGAGGAACTTCTCCCATTCTTAGCAGTGATAGAAATTTCCATTTTTCTACCTGCAAGGTTAGTACCTGTCATTATTACCAAACCTTTATTAATATTAAGAACAATGAAAAATGGCAATGATAAAAATGATTCATGAAATGCTTAGAATATTGATTACAATGAAAAATGCTCAATACTAAATACGAATTCATTTAACAGTATTGACTGAAAGTCTTCATTGAATCCTTCACATCCCATTGAAAACCAAAGGAAATCAAAAACCCCAAGATTGTGATTTCACACAGCTCGGGGTAAGTAAATGAGCTTTCCTTTTGTCAACTAAATTTAAGACCATGATGAAATTACAATTGATATGAAAACAAAGAAAGAATGGAATATTAATTCATTTAACTTTGATAGGTTTTTATTTTTCCTGACTTTTTATTTTTCCTGGATTTATATTATCTACTCTATTTTGGTTGAGTATAAATTCCGAACTCAGAAAACTCGGATTATCTACTCGGCTTTAATTACTTGAACTATATCTCACCTATGATTATAGTGTCTCGACTGATGCTATATAGAAAAGAAGTTTCAGTTAAGTGAACATAACAATCTGCAATTAACATCATTAACAAAGACTTTAAATGATAGTTAATCTTCTAGTGTTCCTAAAACTACTTTACTAAAACTATTATTAATATAAAGCACATAAAAGAAACATAGTAAACTAAATCACATAAGAAGTTCCAACTAACTGACAATATCCCCTTATTTGTAACTACCAAATTTGTCGAAAGATTATTGAAATTTAACAATATGTAAAATAAATTTGTATAGATTTAATAATAGATCATTAAACAAAAGTTGTGTAATTTTCTGATTCCTCCCCATCGGATTGCCAAAAAAGTAATCCGGTCTTAATATTTTCTTTCCGACTTCACGGATACGAAAATATTTCCCTATTCACTATTGTATATATCCATTTTCATCTCATCTCTTAAAGTTAAAAATAAAACTATAAAGCTATCCTCTCTTATTTCAATCCCCAAAAGAAGTATTAAGTATTCGTCCAAATTAAAGATAATATCAAATAGTGCCCCACTCACTTTCCCCTCTGACGTGGCGTAAACAGTCAACTCAGGTCTCCATGGACAAGTTGGAATCCTCCTAGGCATATTAGCCTAATGCTCCTTTCCTGTGAGATGAGTTTTTTGAAGTTATTGAAATTTACTTTAGAAAATTGTTTCATCATCATGGATGAATTTAAAAAAATATTTTTTTTTTAGTAATCAGCCTATACCTTACCCATAGCCGTCCAAAGCACTCCTTTTTTATTTTTTCCAAAAGAAAACAGTTTTATTTATACAAAAAAAGAAAAATAAAATTAAAAGCTTACATTAATAGCCTAGGTGAATAGCGTCCACTGTAATCACAAAAGTTCTAAATGGGGAGCGTTTTAGATTAACTTTTTCTTCCCAAGCATCTGAATTTTGATTTTATAGCGTCTTCTTCTGTTAAGCCTTCATTTTAACAATCTTTCTCTGCTCTTCAAGTTTATTGATCTGTATGGATAATGTTCTTTTTCAACCTTTTTTATTCTCTTTCTTTTTCTTTCTGGTTTTGACTCTTTGAGATGTTCTTCATATCTCTATTGGCAGCTCTTACATTTTGTCAACATTTTTTGCGTGATAGGAACTTTATGAATACTTTCATGAGATCTTCATAGCATTGTGCACTGTTTCTTTGAAGAAATCAGATAATGTTCTTTCAGATTCTCCACTAAATTGCTTAATTTATAGAAACCCTCCTTCCACTGTCGCTTTCCACGCGAAAATATCAGTCCTAATTTAATAATTTTGCCACAATTCCGCATAATATTGATTCTCAGGTGCTATAGAGAAAAAAACTCATCAAGTCCGTCTCTTAGAAGGACAATCAGCATCCAAAAATATTTTGAATTTTAATCAAGGGTAGAATGAGCTCACTGCAAGTAGAGTATAGTGCTTTTTCTTTCTCAGCAACAGAAATCTGTGATTCGGTTTTGGTGTACAATGCCTCTAGCAAATAAATCAAATCTTTGTTTCCTTGTTCTGGCTGATGAAAAACTAATCTAGGATCCAATGATGAGACCATTGGACAGGCTGGTACTTCAGAGGACATCTTTTCTAATATCTTTTCTGTCATTTTGATTTGCACAGTCTGGCATTCAAGATGTCATGTAAATCTAATGCACAAAGTCTTTAGTTGTTGGTTTGTAGCAGGCATTTTACTGGGCTTAAGAAATCTTTCCATAATAATTAAGTACGAGACATTGTAAATCTGTGAACAGAAATGAACCAAGGTTCAGTTTGAGTCCAACCAATGGTGTAAGTTAAGCTTTTTTTTGCTTGAAGTCATTTAATAAATAAATAAAAATACGCTTCAACTTGCACAAAATCAAAAAATCAGCTTCGTCAAACCCTCAAAAAAAAAAAAACCTCAAAAAGTATAATTCCCTAAAAAAAAAAAGATATAAACAGATTAAGTCATAAGTCATACAGTCTAAAACACATCCATATACCAATCAGCTTCAATCGGAAGGATGAACTTGGAACATTCTATGAACAGAATGGGAAGAATAGTAGGTAATAGTGAACTAAAAATAGAAAGAAACAGGATAGAAGTAGATTTATGGAATGTCATTCCTCGCCCATCCTTTTCATTCACTTATCAAATACATCTCTCATTCCACAATTATACAGTAAGGAAAAAAATATATATAAAAAATATGTAACTTGGTCCATGGATCATTCTTCATATGTTTGGAAATTTTAAAATTTCCCTGACTTTTTGGAATTTCCCTGACTTTCAGCATATTTTAAAACGTTTCCCTGACTTTCCCTGACCAATTTTTTTTTCCCTGACTTTCCCTGACTTTCCAGAAAGTGTGAACCCTGAAATAGTGCCCCACTTACTTTCCCCTCTGACGTGGCGTAAAACAGTTCAACTCAGGTCTCCATGGACAAGTTGGAATCCTCCTAGGCATATTAGCCTAATGCTCCTTTCCTGTGAGATGAGTTTTTGAAGTTGGTGATAACAAGAAGCTGAAGACGACGTTTTTTTTGTCTCCAGAATCAAAAGGAAAAAGCACATCTGTTACCAGTCCCTCAAGGTACAGAATCCTTTATATTTGTTATCCCCTTTTACGATTATTTACTTATTTAATTGTTTACTTAATTGTCTTATCTATGACATTTTACCATAATCCACGGAGTATGGAGTGAATAATTGGAATCTATTCGTTGAATTTCTTTATATCAGCTACTCGACGAATCATTGTTGAAGATTCATGACCCAAATTGAGGTCGAATTTACTGCTTCATATTCCTCTCATTCCACATATATATATATATATATTATATATATATATATATATATATATATATATATATATATATATATATATATATATATATAATATATATATATATATATATATATATATATATATATATATGGTTGTGACATATGGTCCATCTGTGGGAAGCGTTGAAAAGAGTGCGATTTTCTGGTATAACCTGAATGATGTTTTGGATGGGGTGAGTAGGAGCTTCAGATCGATTGTGTTGGGAAATCTAAATGGTTGGATAGGTGATCAAAAAAGGGATGGTATAACAGGTGGCTTTGGGGTGCCGGGAGAAAATGAGAATGGCATGTTGGTTATTGATTTCCGTGAGAAGAGAGATATGTGTGTAAGTAATACTTCCTTTTAACACAAGAGTATTCATAAGTATATTAGAGGTGGTGTAGGTAGAGATGGTATTGAAGTGAAAAGTATGATTGAATTTATGTTGAAGAAGGAGATGTTGAAGTATGTGCTGGGTGTTAAATCAGTGAGGGGGTTAGGGGTGGGATTATCTGATCATTATGTTGTTTTTTGTAAAATTAAGCTAGTGGGGTCTTGGGTAGAGAGGAAGGTGATAAGGAAGGAAGTGGGTAGAATTAAGAGTGAGATGTTAAGTGAACAAGAAAATAAGGATAAATATTTAAGAGCGCTTGCAAGTAAATCAGATGAATGTGAAGAAGTTGAAACTGAGAAAATCAGGTAGCAAATGAAGGAAGCATTTGTTAGCAGTGCAAAAGAAGTATGTGGATGTTCTAAAGTAGGAAGTAGAAATGTTAACAGTAAGTGGTGGAATGAAGAAGTGATGCAAGCAGTTAAAAGTAAAAAAAGAAGTGTGTTTGAATGTACTAAAACCCAGTGGTGAGGTTTCAAAAGAAAGATGTTTGGAATTATCTAAGGAGGAAAAAAAGGAATACCAAAAGATGCATACGTAGGATGAAAAAAAAGAGGTAAATTAACAGTTTGGAAGGAGGATGAATAGAGACTTGAAAGAGAATAGGAAGCTTTTCTGGAAGGAACGCGAAAGGTTAAGAGTGAGAATAAGGGAAATCTTCTTAGAATAATGAATAGGGATGGTGCTTTCGTAACTAATGAAATGGATGTGAAGGGAGTGTGGAGGGAACACTTAGAAAATCTGCATAACATTGGCAGTAATGAAGAGGTGATAGTGAATGTTAGTGGGTTTGATGGTGCCAGAAGGAATAGGTATTTTGGGGATGAGGTCATTAGTAAGAAGGAGGTAATGGGTAGAGTGAGAAAGTTAAAGTATGGTAAATCTGCAGGTATAGATGAAATTATTGGTGAAATAATCAAGAACGGAGGCAATATTGTGATTGATTGGATTTGAAAGTTGTGTAACAAAGCGTTTATGGAGGGTGTAGATCCAAGGGATTGGAGGAGAGCAGTAATAGTACCCTTATATAAGGGTAAGGGGATAACGGTAAATGTAGGAAATATAGGGGAATGGATGATGCAGAGAGTATTAGGAAAGTTGAATGGCAGAAAGGTGGCTGGTGCAATTAAATCGTTGGTGTATGTAAAGGGACTAAGTTTTGAGTGCGCTAGGGTCTTACATGAGTGTATGTTGTTACATGTGTTAATGTATAGTAGTGAGACTATGGTATGAAATAAGAGGTATAGATTTAAAGTACAATGTGTTCAGATGGACAATCTTAGGGGCGTGTTAGGTGTGAGAAGTGTTAATAAAATGAGGAATGAACGTATTAGAGAGTTGCGTGGTGTGAAAAAAGGGGTAAATGAGAGAATAAATTAGGGGTGTACCGAAACTGAAATTTTCGGTTCTGGCCGAACCATATTAGCCGG